>JAWZYT010000001.1:0-7500 GCA_034508575.1 Petrolisthes manimaculis
TAATAATTAAGTCTTGTGGGTGATAACTAGACGTAATATATAGGCCTATAGGCCACATCTAAATTCATAATTTTAAACACTAAGAAGAATGGAAGACAAATATGTAATGCTTTATAGAAATGGAACTGGAATTTGTATTTCTGTATATTGTATTTTACTTTAATGTTGTCACTATTAAGAGTTTTATTATATAAATATTGTGGAATACAAGGTGCAATAATATCTTTATAAAGTTAGTATTAAAAGTAATAGCAAGATGCTGATGGTAGTCTTCTATTGAATTAATCCTTTATATTATTGTGTGCACATAAATACTCGTCATTAGAAATGTGTAGGGTTATGAAGGCTGACGTCTCATAGGTTGTCAATACTGATTATCATATGTTTCACAAATAGTAACTAGCTTTATTCTGCTTTGTCTACGTGTTAATGATTTCCTTGTTATGGCCAGAAATTTACTTGTAATCCAATAATTCACTATATGTAACGTAGAACAAGTTATTTCCCCCCCGTGTGTTAGGTTGGTAAGCCTGCGAAAGCTACAAGATGTGGGATTGGTGTGTGTGTGTGTGTGTGTGTGTAAAGGGAACTGTGGTTCACATGACTCGAACCTTCACTTCACCAGAAATAAGCCCTATATTCTGCAGGAGAGATTCGATTGTCTCATTCCGTTCCACAGAATATTATTCTTTTCACATATAATATATGGATAATTGTGGTTCTCATAATTTTGTTTAATATATTCATTATTGTTGAAACACATTTACCATTGAGTATAGCCATTTCATTACATATGTCCAAGTTTTATAGTCACCCATCCTATCTGATGTCATTACAGTTCTGCTGATATCGAACAATACTTAATTAGCCTACAGATGAGAGTAGAAAATAATAATATTATGATGACAATGATAAAATTCAATACTTAATTATATAGGTTTGTTAATGTGAACTCCATCTCCATTAGTTCCTTCACCCAAAGTCAACCATAAATCTTCAAGAAAACGTCTCTACAGCCACGGTTATTGGCGTCTCTCTTGTTCTTTCTTCCTCCACCAGCCCCTCCATACCCCCCCCCTCCCTTCTTTCTCTCTCATTTCATATATATATATATATATATATATATATATATATATATATATATATATATATATATATATATATATATATATATATATATATATATATATATATATATATATATATATATATATATATATTCTACATAACTATTATCATATCCTTTTGCTTGCATAAATTTGAAGGACAATGGGTGATAAGGGAGAAAGGCCTATGTCATTAAAGCTTTCAAAGAACGAATGAGAAGGTTAAAAATATGAGAAACAAAAGATAAAAAATACTACAGAAGGCAAGGAAGGAAGGGGACGTGAGAAAGAGAAGACAGGTGAGAGGAGGTTGTGTGAGGTTGCCAGTTACTTGAAAAATATAGGTAGAAATTTATTTATTTTACGGCGAGAAGAGGTGATAAAGAGGGGGACTGCCAGCATGAGGGGTGAAAAGAATACAGGTAAAGCTGAAGACAGAAAATTAATTGTCTCAGCTCCGTTATTTGTTGCTTAATATCCAAAGGATAATAATTATAATCAGTATCTCTCTACGGGGGTGAACAATAGACAGTGTCTTTATTTAACAGATCGATCAAATGCAATATAATGAAGCACATATTCTAAATGTTTTTAATATCTTTTCAACTACTCACCCTTATCTGTCCTATACACGACCGATGCCCTATCCATATGGCGAGGAAAGTTCAAGAATGGTTTACTGCTCATGATTATTTGCAGGTGATAGATTTGTCTATTTAAGACTGCGATATGAACCCTATAGAAAATGTATGAGGTTCTATCGTTAACACGTGGGAGCCAGAACGACAGAGAACCACAGCAGATTTGTTACGTCACACCAGAACACAGTGGGAGATTTTTCGGGGAAAACCATATATATTATACAGTGAGGAGGCATGGTGCCTCAATGCCCGAGCGACTGCAGGCTGTCATTGAGAAGGAGGGTGGTTGAACACGATACTAGCAACAAATTGATGAGTAATAAAATGAAATATGTAATCTACAGTATTTCAAGCCTTAATATCTTCATAGAAGTGTATATAAATAGTGTATATACTGTATATCATCGTGGCTAAGGGTCTAAAGCAATACACATATCGGTGCTTATAATAATAATAAGAAAACAAAACAAACATTACACATGCTTAATGCAAACGTGAGGTCGAAGTATAAACTTCAGGTTATAATAAGTTAACAGTTATTATAATTGTGGTTATTATAATTACAGTGTGGTGCCTACAGACCCAGTTGGATTATGGGTTTGAATGCTTCGTGACGAGGACTTGTGGAGATGTAAACAATAACCAATAAATGTCTGATTTCAATTTTTCCCTGTTTTAATTAGTAATAACAATAGTTGTGACACAATATCCTCTAAATCTTGTGATTGGTTCACTATACTGGGCGTCTGAATGGCTGGCCTAGATGTTGACCTCAGATAAATAAATAACGGTAATAAATATATTTGTCATATATATCGGATTGTATTTGCATACCAAATATCACTTTTATTTCTATTCTGGTCGTGTTTGCGCATTAACAGATTATGCAGCAACACACAGAATGATGGTAGTGGTGGTGGTAAGATGGAGAGTAAAGGAATGGTGGGATGGAGGGAGAGGAAACGGTGAATTGAATAAGGGAGGACGGGGTGAGGAAGAACAGATGGAGTAGTTATTAGGTAATTAACATCTTACACTATAACTATTATTCTTTGGTAACCAGTTACACAATAGACGTTTCTTAGAAAATGTCATAAATGATACAGGATAAAAATAAAGGATTTACTTGAAATGTAACTTAACACTGGGTAGGTGGTGCATCGCTTGATATATTAGTCATAAAAAACTGGTGTCGTGTTAATTATATTAGGTAAAATCTGGATTCATTTCAAATAATAAAGAATATCCCATGGAATGCAGCATCAGAGTTGGATTTAGATTACAGAAGAAAACATTTAGCTACTTGATCCAATAATTCTCTCCATCTCGATCACTGGTGAAGCTTTACCCCCCTCTCCCCAACCCAACCCCTCTTCTCCTACCACCTTCAAGTGAGTGGTTCACATCCATGATCACAAGTGGTTCGGGATTCAAATTTCTGGATGGCTCAACATTGGTAACGCTACCCCCCCTATATAACTCCGCCCACATTTCTCCCCTCCCCCCTCCACCTGTCAGTGATACCATATCCGTTGAGGCCCACACCAAGGCAAGGGTGGAAGAAGTGTGGACCATTGATCAGTCCGGAGCTGTACCATCTCTCTCTCTCTCTCTCTCTCTCTCTCTCTCTCTCTCTCTCTCTCTCTCTCTCTCATGTCACATCTGTTCTATTACACAAATGTCCTTTGCTACACTTGTGATGTTGGGTAATGCAATCAAAGGTAATATTAACAGTGAAAAAAAAAGCTGGATCATACTTACTCCTTATATCTCCCAGTAATCAAAATTCAGACAAATAGAGAGAGAGAGAGAGAGAGAGAGAGAGATAGAGAGAGAGAGAGAGAGAGAGAGATAGAGAGAGAGAGAGAGAGAGAGAGAGAGAGAAAAAATATATATAGATTATGTCAACATCAGTGTTCGCCACGTGTAAACACCAGTAAGACACTCCTCATTTACTCTACTCCCTCCCTCTCTGACTCCTTCCCTGTACTCCCTCCCTCCCTTCTCTCACTTTACTCCCTCCCTCCCTTTACTCTCTCCCTCCCTTCTCTCTCACTTTACTCTCTCCTTTTTCTCCTTCCTTCCTTCCCTTCTCTCCCATTACTCAATACCTTTTCTCCCTCCCTCCCTTCTATCACTTTATTCTCCTTTTTCTCCTTCCCTCCCTTTTCTCCCATTACTCACTCCTTCTACTCCATCCCTCCCTCCCTCCCATTACTCTCTCCTTTTTCTCCTTCCCTTCCTTCCTTCCTTCGACACTCTGGTTTATGGCTTCTTTCTTGGTGTTCCAGATATTGATTATTTGTGTGTTTGTTGTTGTGTGTTACTCTGCCTACAGCAACTGTGTGTGTGTGTGTGTGTGTGTGTGTGTGTGTGTGTGTGTGTGTGTGTCGTAAAAGTAGGCTACATGGTATACATCTCTCTCTCTCTCTCTCTCTCTCTCTCTCTCTCTCTCTCTCTCTCTCTCTCTCTCTCTCTCCTGGCCCAGCACACACACACACACACAGACACTTTCCCTCGTGCCTGCTGGGTATCACATCAAGCTTGCATGTTTTTTATATTTTATTTATGTGGACTAGACAACCTAGCAACCTCTCCCCCTTATATAATCTGCATGGCCCACTTTCTCTCTTTCTCTCTCTTTTTTCCAGTCTGTCTGTGTTTGTTTAGGCTACATCTCCTTTTAGTAACTTTCTCCTTTCCCATTCATTCTCTCTCTCTCTCTCTCTCTCTCTCTCTCTCTCTCTCATATAGCCTACCATACCTCCTACAATTCTCACACAGGCTACCACCATGCAGTCATAACATAAGTAGTTTCTCTCTCTCTCACCTAATAATCTCCACTACACAACCATACCACCATCAACCCAAGAAAGAAGTTGTGGTTACCTACAGTATGTCCTACCACAACTATATTGTACAAACTATACCACAACCAACCAGACCACCTTGCATACATACCATAACCAACCAGACCACCTTGTATACATACCACAAACAACCAGACCACCTTGTATAAATACCATAACCAACCAGACCACCTTGTATACATACCATAACCAACCAGACCACCTTGTATAAATACCACAACCAACCAGACCACCTTGTATAAATACCATAACCAACCAGACCACCTTGTATACATACCATAACTATAGCACCGTGTTTACAAGTTGTCACGGATTCACTACTACTAGTACCACAAAAACCATAACCACCTCCCCTACCACCATTACGATTTCTTCACCACTACCACTACCATCACTACCACAACTACCATCATCACCAGCACTACCACCACCATCATTCCAAGAGCCTATTACGAGTCCCTCGCCCCTACCACTATCACCACAACTACCACTATCACCACAACTACCACAACCACCTCACCTACCACTATTACGATTCCATCACCACTACTACCACAACCACCATCACCAACACTACTATCAACATCATTTCGAGAGGCCATTACGACTCTCTCGCCACTACCACTACCATCACCATCATTATCAAAATATCTCTTCAGAACTGACTCTCCATTTCTCAACCAATAGTTTTGCTTACTTCTCGAGACCCTGTGATGTAGTCGGAGAATTGGAGGCAAATGAGTCCTTCAATTACTGTAATGAAACACCACCTAGGCCAAAATGGAAGCCGAGTTTGTTTCGTGGTCTGGTCAGGAGGAATCAGAAGCCCCCAATTTTCATACACGATCACGGGGTCTTTAAATCTCCCTCTAGCACTCTCTCTCGTATTTTCTTTCACTTTTTGTTTGTCTGTCTGTCTGGCTTATATGTTTACCCCTCGCCCTGTCTCTCTCTTTTTCCCTCACTCTAGCAATAATGTGCCATGTAAAATATCAACACCACTGTTAATAATAATAAAAATAATATTAGGCCAAATAATAATAAAAGTAAACGTAATATTCATAATAATAATAATAATAATGAAAGTAATAAAATAATAATAATAATAATAATAATAATAACAATAATAGGCCTAATAATAATGATAACAATAATAATAATAATTCATACAATAAATAAAGACATTACTGTGCTTTACATAATGAAATAACTCGTATACTGTATAACCCCTATGTGTTAATATTCTCTCCTTCTGATACATTAGGCTATACAGGAAGGCAAGGACACATGAACCTAAGGACATACAGTACATACACACACATACACTTACTTACTCTCTCTCTCACGTTCTACGCAACCTCTGCTATTGAGTGTATTTACTGTGTGTGTGTGTGTGTGTGTGTGTGTGTGTGTGTGTGTGTGTGTGTGTGTGTGTGAGAGAGAGAGAGAGAGAGAGAGAGTTTGTGTGTGTGCGTGTGTGTGTGTGTGTAATTTCCGCCTGTGAGTATTTATTGCAGGCTGTGTGTGTGTGTGTGTGTGGTCAGGGAGTGAGTGGTGTGGGGCAACTCTCTCCTGATGGTGGTGGTCGTGGTAATAGTTCTGGGGTAATCCTTGCAAAACACACACACACACACACACACACACACACACACACCTCTCTCTCTCTCTCTCTCTCTCACACACACACACACACACACTTTTTTCTCTCACACACAGTTTTCCCGGTTTCCATTCTCGGTACATCAAAGAGAATGTGTGAAGGGGATGATTTGAATAAGTCGTGAGGTAATGAATTGTAAGTCCTCGTCCTTTCTCTCTCTCTCTCTCTCTCTCTCTCTCTCTCTCTCTCTCTCTGGGGAGTAATATTCTCTACCAATAATCCTCGAATCAGGTCATTTGGTGTGGACAGTAAGGTGTGTTGTGGTCTGTGTATCTATATAACTCACTCTATCTCTGTCTCTGTTTGTCTGTCTCTCTCTCTGCGACTATATTGATAAATCTGGTACAACCACTTCCTCCAAACAAGTCCATAAAACAGAACACTACATTACTTTTGAGTGATATGGTCCTGTTTAATTAATGGTACCTATATCATGTAGGACCCAAGGCGTTCTAATGTACCAATAATGTATTAATTTCCTTAATATAAGAATAGTTTGGAGGAATTATTCATTATCTCCAAAAAATGCCACTATAACTGTACCCTTCCCTATATAGCTTAATCTCTCCTGTAATTTCGCCCACTACAAAACACTGCCTCCCATCCCACTTACCTTACCAGTACCAATTATATACCTTACCACCTACCTCACACCTTGACCTCTTCACCTCTTCCTGTACTCACCCAAACCCTTCCTATTGGTTTCTTATCTCCTTCCTATTCCTTCCTGAATCGCTTATATTTATATATATTTTTTTCATTCTTCCATCCTTCATCTCGGCCTCATATTTTCTTTGTTATTCTTGTTCTTCCTGTCCTGTTCCTTCTTTTATTCATTTTCCTGTTTTCCCTCCACACTCTCATATTGTGTTTGTTTGTTTGTTTTCTTATATCCTTCTCTACCTTGCATATAAAATTAATAACAGTACATTCCTTTTTTTGAGTTTTTATTATGCAAGAGAGATGATAAATGTTTACTAGATTCGTCCAATTCTTCCTGTTCCTGTAATATTTATTGGATATATGTTATGTCATTGTGGGGCTTCATCTATTACCGAATATAACCTATAAAATATATAAATGCATTCCTTCACTATCATTCAACCTAAACTACCAAACATTCATTCATTCACCATCACTTGTGCTTACCTTCAATCTTCTTTCTCTTCCCTCCCTCATTTACTCACCTTCAATCTTCCTTGTCTTCTCTTCCCTCCCTCCTT
>JAWZYT010000001.1:12500-82500 GCA_034508575.1 Petrolisthes manimaculis
AGGAATATGTGGGAGGGATGAAACAGGTTTAACAGGGGTGGTTGGTTGGTTGGTTGGTCAGTCAGTTGGAGCTTTCTCAAGGTTACCACTCAAACTAACTCTCTCTCTCTCTCTCTCTCTCTCTCTCTCCTACTTGTCTTACCTTATCTCTTATTGTAATCTCTCTCTCTTCTCTCTTTCTCTCTCGTTGTCCTTTCTTCACTTTCTCTTCCTTCCCCTACCTCTCTCTCTCTCGTTAATGGTTAAAAGGCATGAAGTGTGAAAGGGAAGAGGAAAGGAGAAAATAACCGTTAAATATGACTAAAATTAATACACAAAATATCCTTCCCTCCATTCCTTTCTCCCTTCAATCTCTCATCTCCCCTTCCTTCCACTCTCTAGCCTACTCATTCCTTTCTTTCAATCTCTCCTCTCTCCTTCCTTTCACTCTAGCTTACTCATTCCTTTCTTACAATCACTTTTCTCTCCTTTTAAATCTCTCCTCTTTCCTTCCTTTCAGTCTCTCCTATCTCCTTCCTTTCACTCTTTTCTTATTCCTTCGTTTAACTCTCTCTCCATCCTTTCAATTTCTCTTCTCTTCTTACATTCCAACCTTGACGTCTTTTTTTCCTTCCTTCAGTCTCTCCTTCTCCCTCCCTGCCTTTCATGTTTTTATCACCATTCCAACCTCTCAGATATCACTCTCTTCATTGCTCAGTGTCGCGTATAATGTTTCTGGCCTTACATTATTAATTTCTCACTCGATTCTTTCTTTTCTTTTTTTTTCTCCCTCTTCCATTCTTTCCCCATTCCGTCTTCCCTCGTTATTATCTCACCCTTCGTCCCCTTTCCTTTATTTCCTGTCTCATTCTGTATTCTTCCTTCTCTAATTCCAACCTTACTTTCATCATTTTCCGTTCTCTTCCTTCCTGCTTTATATTCCATTCTTTCTTCTCCAACTCAAGCCTTCCTTTCATCTTTTTCCTTTCTCTTCCTTCCTGTTTTATATTCCATTCTTCCTTCTCCAATTTCAACCTTCCTTTCATCATTTTCCGTTCTCTTCCTTCCTTTTATATTACATTATTTTTTTCTTCCACTATTCTAACCTTCCTTTCATTTTTTCCCTTTCTCTTCTTCCTTTTATATTTCATTCTTTCTTCTACCATTCCAATCTTCCTTTCATCCTTTCCCTTTCTCCTCCCCAGTAGCCTAGTCCTTCACTCCATCCTGCTCACCCACCCACCCATCCATTTGTACACATCTCCCTCACAAACACCTTTCAATTGCCTGCCTGCCTGTTCCCTCTTTCTTCCTTTCCTCTCGTCATTTCATTTGTTCACTCCTCCTCCCAGTCTCCCTTTCCATTATTCTACTCTTACACACACACACACACACTTTCCTTCACTACACTTTGCCTTCACATTCCATTCATATCCTTCCCTTCTTTATACCCAAGCTTCACCCACTATTCATCTGATGACACTTACTATCAATCTTCTCTTTCATTCCCCTTCTTTCTCTTACAACTCTCTCTCACACACACACGATCCCCTTCTCTCTCTCTCACCAAACACACGGTCCCCTTCTTTCTCACACAGACACACACACACGGCTGCCTTCACTTCACTTGCCTGTCTACCAGTTTGCCCTGCATCAGTGAAGGACATCCACTGCCAAGACTTCATCATCACTTGCCACCAACACGTCCACCAACACTCATCAAACAACACCACCATAAGCAGACACTACATACGGTATAAACAGCTTCTAGACAACACCTTCACTTTCACCACAGAACTACTCATTTATATTATCTTTTTCCACCACCACCAACAAAATAATCTTCGTCAAACATTTTTACCACAACCACCACCAATATCATAATCAACTAATATTTATCTTCACCAACACTACCACATTCTCCTTCACCATTTACCATTCATCTTCACCACCACCACCATCATCCTACATCTCTTTCATCACCACCACCACTCTTTCCTTCACCACCACCACTAGGCTACCACCATCACCACTACCGCGGTCATCATAAAAACGACCCCCACACCACTATCACAACAACAATAATAATAACAACAAAAATACATTCACCTTCACAGCTGCCACCACAGCAAACAATTACATCACTCGACAAAAGATATAAAAAAAATTTAACAGAAAAGACAAAAATATGTAACTTAAAATAGAAGAAAAAAATACGACATAGACGATAACAGAATGACATAGTTGCAAACAAGACTTTCATTTCTCTTCCCATCTGTTGTGCACGGTTCTGAAGGCTACCGATTCTTAAAAACTTTGCCAGAAAATAAACTATAGCCTTAAACTTATAGGCTACACGAGTTGAGGGAGGATCCATTTTGTACTACAACTTGGAGGAATCAGTAGCCCTTCAGTTTGTCCACAACAGATTTGGCCTGTCCTCTTAAGGACCCTGTGATGTAGTTAGAAAATTGGAGTCCTTCAAATATTGCCACGAAACACAACCTATATGGATGGAGCTTTGTTTCATAGAGTGGTCAGGAGAAATCAGAAGCCTCCAGTTTTCATACACGATCACATGGTCCTCAACATTGTCCTTGTGTGTGTGTGCGTGTCCTCCACTTTTCTGAATACATAACAAGTTCCTTTAACATATCCTGAAGAGCGTCAAGGACTTACGACTTACCGTACCATTTCAATCTCTCTCTCTCCACGACAGACCCTATACCTACCCACCTAAATGCATACCTTTTTAGCTCCGGCCTCAGCCGAGAGCTCAAGGTCTTATCGTAATTATTGTTCATGTTCTTGTTCTTCTTCTTCTTGGGGCGACAACTTCTTAAAAGAGCTTCAACTGACTCACTCACTCACTCACTCATTCTTCTTGGGTCGACCATTTCTTAAAAGGGGTTCAACTCACTCACTCACTCATTTCACTTGAATCATTAAGAGCCGGAGCTTTTGAAGGGTTTCATGTTCTTGTTTTATAACCAACCTCATCTCACTGTTTAGCCTCTGCCATTTTCGTGTCTACCATCCTACCTGGTCTGAAAATCTCTATATCCTGCTTCCCAGTTACCTACAGTACCTTTCCACCTACCCACCCACCCTCCCACCTACCTGCCCTTCCACTTTTTACTTACTACCTACCATTACTTCATCTCCTTTGATGATAATAAAAATTAAAATAATCTTAAGATAATCAATACGAAGATAACAAAAATTATCACTCCTATTCTCATTGTCTAAATGTTCAACAATATTAGGGTCTATAAAAACAGACACAAGATGAAACTTAACATACCAGTGTAAAAAAGGGAGAAAAAGAATCGAGTTGGCTAGGCTATGCATTTGTCATCCCACTTAATACATCCTTAGTGCAGTGGGTGGAGCTGTGATTGGCTGGTTGTTGTGAATAGGCTAGGCTATGATGTCGAGCCAGTGTAAAGTTTGTAGCCTAATAATGTTTCATAGACGCCACACTAACCTACCGTGAGTTCCTCTTTCTCTCTCTTACCATTCTTTTCTAAACAGTGAAGTATTGTAAAATGGTACGGTATATCGTGAAGAAGTAGGGTTTTTCTCTCTCTCTCTCAGATCACCCCGTGTGGACCGTAAGGTCTGTTGTGGTCTGTGATTCTATGTAATATGTAATTCTCTCTCTCTCTCTCTCTCTCTCTCTCTCTCTCTCTCTCTCTCTCTCTCTCTCTCTCTCTCTCTCTCTCTCTCTCTCTCTCTCTCTCTCTCTCTCTCCTTTACATGACCTCCCAGTGACATTCTTGTTTTATATTTGAAACGAACAAGAATTTTTTTTATGTGTAAGATGTAAAGATAAAATGTTGGAGAGGAGACACGGTGGCAGGTTGGTGGGAGGGCGGGAGAGGTGACGTGTGGGATATGGGAGGGGGACCTGGGAAACGAAACAAGTGTGGGTCTGGAATAATATCATAAGTTGGTATGGAGAGAGTATATAATAATGTTGTGAGAGAGAGAATATATGTTGTGACAGAGAGAGAGAGAGAATTCGTTGTGAAGGGAGATAGATAAGAATAAGAAGCCAGCAGACAGATGATGGTGTGCAAGGGGAGATGGAGTGGTGGAGGAAAGTGAGGCCAAGATAGATGTAGTGGAGATGAATGGTCTGAAGGAAGGGAGATGGAGAGTGGAGTTAAAAGTGTGTGGAGGAGGTGGAGACAGGCAGTATATAAGAAGGATAAGAGAGTGAGGGCCCGAGGGAGTGGATGAATATTACGTGGTGTGGAAGTGGATGGATTTAAGCGATGTGGAGGAAGATGGAATGGATGCATATAATATGGTGTGGAGGTAGATGGATTTAAAGTGATGTGGATGGGGAGGAAGATGAAGTGGATGAGTATAATGTGGTGAAAGTAGACGGATTTAAGATGATGTGGATGTATGGACTGAGTAAATGAATATTATGTGGTGTGGAGGTGGATGATGTGGATGTAAATGGATTGGATAAATATTATGTGGTGTCATGAGGACCTAGAAGTGGAGGTAGATGGACTAAAAATGATGTTGATGTGAATGTAGACGGTATGAAGCCAGGTAATGTGGAATGCCTTGACCCAACGAGTAACCTGTGGTATGGCAAGTTTGCTACCCACGATACCACTACCGTACCACCACTACTACTCCCTCCCCCCCTCCCCACGATACCACTACGACCTCCACGGCCCCACCAGTCCACTGCTAGCCTGCCCGACCTGTCCCTTTCCCAGTAGGAACCGTATATACTTTCATTTTGGGGTTCCGCTTACATCTTCACCCTCAAACCTGCTCTTCTGTACAATTGCCAGCACTTACAACTGGTACACTCAGTATCGTAAGTTCCCTTTTCCTGTACCAGTTGTAAGTGCTAGCAACTGTACCTCCAGACATGGTGGTTTGAAGCAGGAGACTGAATCTACCCAGCCGGATGTGAACAAATGTTTGATCTTTCTGCTTGTTTGTGTGTGCGCAAGTGTTTGTGTGAATCGATGCGTGTTTATGTGTTGAGGCGTGAATAAGCCAATATGTGCACTGTGTGTGTGTTTGTGTATGTACCACATAGATATCTAGTGAAACCCATGTCCTACGGTCTCGGCGCTTCAAGGTCTCTCGAAACAAAAAGCATCTAATAGATGTCGGCTTCTTACCAATATCGCAAATTAATTTGATATAGCTAAGGTACCCTTAAATTTGTCATAAATGGGTGCCCCTGTCAGCAATTTATAAGGGTTCTGCATCTCCTTAGTTAAGGGGAAAGGAAAAGCAATATAGGGAAAACAATGTCACAAACCAATATATTAGCACAAATGACATAAGGCTCAGTTAAACGCACGTGTTTAAGGTCATATGAAGGTTTTTTTTCGTGCAAGTGTAGGTGTGGCCAGGATCCATGGGTGTACTCTACCGATATGTACCGTTCAGTAAATGTGTTTGTGTGTAGGCCTATATTGTGCGAAGGCGTAACCTTACTCTCTCTTTATGCGCGTGAGTAGAGAAATGTATAAAGAGTGCAAGTAACTATTTACACTTTCAGCTTCACCTCGCCCTCTCTAATGTTTACAGTGAAAGGCGTGTCCCTCTCCCCTCCTCAACTAACAGCTCACATTTCTCATCGCTGTCATCACCCTCGGACTAGCTCCAGGTACAATTGCGGTCACAGAAAGAGGCTATTCGTAAACCACTCTGATATTTTCAAGCCTTGTGTGTGGCAACAGCGTGCTCCCTCTCTAATATATCACACACAACTAACAAGGATTGGAGAGTTGCCAAATAGTACCGCCGGTAAGTTTAAGTATACAGTTCACTACGTCCAAAAGTCGAGGGTGTGTATTGAAGTTCATAAGTCCCTGTTGTTCTGAACTATTGAATTCGAAATATTTATTGACAAAAAATATATGGCATACTGTATGTCTTAGTTGTTCCAAGTTGACTTGGTCAGTTTTACTTGGGATCGAGAAGTGCGCCCTACTTTTGGGCGTGTCTGAAAGATGATTATATGGCTGTGGAGGGGGTAAATAAAAGAGGGAAAAGCGTAGGAGGTAAAAGAGGAGAGGGGAAAGGAATAGTGGAGGTGGAGAAGTGAAGGCAGTAGTAGCCTAGGTGAGATGGAAGATGACTTGGAGAAGTGAGTGAGGAAAGGAGGAATGGAGGAGGAGGTCCCAACCATGGAGCTAGAATATTCTAACTCCATGGTCCCAACAAATATGAGGGAAAAGTGTAGGAAGTGGGAGAGGAATAGTTGATGCTGTGAAGAGAAGGTAGAAGTAGGTGAGGTGGAAGAGGACTTGTAGAGGTGAGGGAAAGTGGGAGGAATAGTTGATGCTGTGAAGAGAAGGCAGTAGTAGGTGAGGTGGAGGATGACTTGTAGAGGTGAGGGAAGAAAGAATGGGGGAGGTCCCAACAATGTCACTGACCCACCACTACCACACCCACACGCTCTCCCCCATTCACTCCTATTAGCCTAGCCCCGTCATCTCCAAAGCCTCCCTGTCCCTGTCCTCACCACTTCAAGCGAATCCTTTGTCTGCACAGGTCCACTGATCCACCATACCCAACTAAGAACTTGTCCACCCCACCAAAGGGCACCCACCCATCAGACCTAGATATTGTGTTCATGAAAAAAAAGTCATGTCCTAATCTCAACCCACCATACTTTACTACACCTAGGTAGAGAACCGACAAGATTCGTGTAGTATTCGTACTGTTAAGATTTTCCTGTACCTTGCCCACCAGTGTACACTCGCGGTCAGAAGTTGTGTCCCGATCTCCTGGTAAAATGAATTGCAAACAGCCTAGTTTTTAAAGGTTCGAACAACGGTGCGTCTCCCTATAACGCAGTTGTTCGAATCATCAAAGCTCGGCTAGTTGCGATTCATCATGCCAAGGGAACAGGACACAACTTTTGACAGCTAGTGTACAATGGCCAGAAAACAACTTGAAGAAATTGAAAAGGGCAGAGATCGCAACAGGATTTCACTAAACAGAAGTATTTACTTTAAGAAGTCCGTAGAGTGATGCTGCGGAGCCGAGTAATTGAAATGTGTTCATAGCTGATGTTCGTGAACAACAGAAGACCTGCCACGGTAGAATGACCAGTAGGCATTAGTAATATACTAAGAGCAATTTTTTTCGGGTTTAGACTGCTTGACTAATAAGGATCAGAACATACACACAAGGAAAACAAGCTACACCGACAAGTACCAAGTAGGATAAAAGAAACTTGCATAGCTTATTCCCGGATTGTCTGTCAAAGAAGATGAAGATACACTGTCGTCACGCGTCATGAAGTTCATTGTCAAGTAGGCTATAATCGCGAAGCAAATATTGTCATGGAAATATCAACCCAGGGTTATCATTCGTAATCCATCTGGGTTAATGAAATAAGAGGCCGTTTTATTGTTATATATTGCTCAGTATTGACGTACAGTCGGCCTCAGGAATTTGTACACAGAGCATTAGTTAACAGGGGACTTTATTATACACATGCTACAAGGATAATTCTGCCGACTGATTCAAATATTAGTCAAATAACATTACTATTACGGTTAGGAAATTAATGTACTCAATTTTCTAGTCGTTACGAACCCTTGATGTCAGTGGTGTATACGAATTCCTGAGGCCGACTGTACACGTCATAGTGCGTAAAATCACATTTATTTCTAATACCATAATCTACATCCTAGCCAATAAGAGGAATTAAGGAATATAATATTGGAATAACTTATTAAGCACTCATTAGAAGAGCTGAGAGGAAACAGCCAGCCAATACCACTAACACATTAATCATGATACTCACAGTGAATCCCTCGAGTCCGGAACACTTCTGTTGAGGGAAATCTTATCGCTGGCTATCAGGTTGAACGCCTCCTTTTTAATGATCTCCTGTGCCCTCCTGCCATCCTCCCCAGTCAACCTCACAGCCTTTCCACCTTCCCCAAGCCCAGGCACCACCTTCATATCGTCCTCTTGAAACCACCTCTCAGCTTTCATCTTCTCCCTTACATCTTCGTTGCTGGGGAGACGAGGAGGTCCAGCTCTCTGCTGTTGGTTTTGTTGTGGAGGTTGGAAGGGCTGGGGATTAGGTGGCAGGTGGGGTAGAGGCAAGCGGTCAGCCTCGTCATTGACGTGAATGATTTGGTTATTGTGGTCTTGACCATCAGGTTCTGCCACTTGAGCCACAGGATGGTTTGTTCTCGATTTGTCTAGTCCACCAACTATGTGGTTAGGTCCATCTTTATGCCCGTCCTTTCTCAACCCCATTTCAGATGAATCGATTTCCGGTTCATCATTCTTGAACCACAGTCCGACAAACCCAAGGAAGGTGCAAAACGCAAGCATTTTAAAGATGAGGCCGCGACGCCGTGGGTAAAGTAGTTTGATGCCCATCTTCTGAGGAATTTGTAGTCTGTAATTTATCATGAGTACGAAAGACGATTCACCTACGCCTGAACAGAGTATAAATTGCTGTGGTTATCGTGTTTAAGTGTTTGGACCCCTTCTTTCGTATTTATTCCGCCCCACTCTATTGATAGCAAAAGAATCCTTTTCAGTTCCTATTATTTTGCCTTTGATACATTGATCTCGTACTATATATCAGTAATTTAAAGCACACTATGTTGTAAATGTTTTCATACAGTTCACGGAAATATTGGTCAGCGTAGTACCGTGACTGGAGCAACTCTAGTACACTGTATTCCTTCTAATCCAGTACAAGCTCAAATTCGGGTTATTTAGCCGCGGGAGCAATGTCCCTCCACAGCACGATGTCTGGATTCACACTGCAGTGAGCTCAAAGGGCCGCCTGTCTAGGCTGTCTGGCACACACACGGTTGCCTGGGAGACCAACATTGCCTCAGGTCTGGACGTGGCAGCCTGACAGTTGCCATAACAAGTGTTACATGGTAAATTTTACACTTGCGTTAATAATAAAGGTAGTTTATATACTAGTGATATTCTATTAATTTCTATATTATCACGATACTATATCTGAATTTTTTGTTAGCATTGACAAATAGAAAAATACTACAATAGCCATGTGTAGTAGTTTTAAAGATGCAATACCGATTGGCTGTGTTTACATTGTTCGTGCAAAGAGAACTCTGGCTTCGGCTTAACTAGTTTCTCAAGAAAACTCTTTGGATAAAGCCTTATTACAGTTGATTTTTCATTGTACTATGTTGTCAGTATGTATATAAATATACATACATTTTTTTTTAAAATAATTTTGTTAATGCAGGAGGGTTTCCATATAATTACTTTTTACCTTATCGAACAATGGCGAGTTTGTTTATACAGTAATGATTTTTGTTACCTGTCAAAAAAGGGTCAGATCTACCCAACTCAGAGTGAAATATAAGTTATTTGCGTATAATTAGCCCAGGCGCAATACAGGAAATATATATAGATTAATATTTTGAGGATGAACAAAGAGGCTAGCCCTTTCAGCGAACGTTGGTGCCACAGTTTCGTGATGGAATGACCGATGAAGTTTGTACTTAGTAGGCCTACACGCACTGTGGTCGCACACGGATCACTTTTTATCGTTGTAACTATTGGTAACCATATGTAATTTCATCAGTGATGTCGGTGAGGTAGTTTGTGTCTTCACGTGGCTCATCTATCAATGATCACCAGTGGCCAGCCACCGTGGCTTGGGGGGTATTCTAGTGTCTGCCACGAAAAAGTGGCTCGTGTGCAGACTTCCATCAAAACACATTTTTTATTTCTCTCAGCGAAACAGTGGGAGCCACCGTCCACAAAAAAGTGGCCCGTGTGCAGCAGTACCCCATTCCTTCCAGTTTACATTGGGATAACAAGCTAGCACAGCCATGTGGCATGAAATCATAATATGAGGAAGTACTGTACAGTACATACATCAGTGAAGAGAATAAGGATAAAGTATTTGGTGATATTTTTTGAAATAAATAAATTAATCAAGTATTTTGCAGGTAAAGGAAAATATCTGAATCTAATGTAATAAGGGTATTTCTCCAAACAACCTGAAAAACATACATATTTATTTGCATACTGTAATTGATGTGGTGTGTTTCTGTTGGCTTTATATTGTATAGGATTATTATTATAACATGCAAAAGGTCCACAGTACAATAATATCAAGCATAATTAATGCATTACATCTTTAGGCAACAGCAACTCTTAAAGTACTTTCACACTTCTGTGCCTTCCATGTTACAATGTTCTATAGCGAGCTGAATAATGCAAAATTCTACATTCATTACTGTATTGCCATTTCTCGCAAACTATGGAAAAATATTAACCTACATATGGTAGTAAACTTTACAACTTCTCACATACTTTTACAAGTAAACCTTCTATTCTCTCTAGTCTCTGTGAGTCTGCTTGAGCCTTTTTACTAAGTTTGTCTTCTATTTTCTGGAGCATCTTTTCCTCCATATCAGCAAATTTTCTATCAATCATATTTTCAATCATTTTAATAACTGGATCACTGGCAGGTAAAGAAATACTTTCTCCATGTGTGTGAGGCTCTGAAATTAACATTTCATTATCTCTCTCTTTGTATTCTGAAAATGTCTGGATATCATCTCTTTCATCTGTACTTGTACTTTTCACAGCAAATTTCTTGCACTTGGAATTACTAGTACTAAGTGACTGGGATGGACAGGTCGTTACGTCTGAAGAGGTGATATCAGATTCTAGACCATTTGCCAGTCGTTCTACCTTTCCGTTATTCATCTTGGCAGCCATTTTCATTACATGTTCGAGCATTTCTCCTTCCATCTGTGACCCACCCCTGTTATCCATTAGGGTGAAAAATTGCTTTGCAATGTTATCTTGCTGCTGTTTAAGATTACTAATTTCTGTTATGTATTTTGCACTGGGCTCGCCTACTTCTCTTTTCTCTTTATATCCCTGGCTCTCTGCACTGTCAATTTTAATGGAAAGACTTGTCATATTTTTTCTTAAGATGTCTGAAACCATTTCCTTATCACTACAAACTGAAGCCGAGGAATTGTTTGGATTTTCAATTTTTTGTTCGTATCCTTCTGATGAATAATCACGTTTCCCTGACTGACATTCATTATCCCTTTCCATGTGAACACTTTTCTTTTTACAAGAACCTTGGTTTCTTCCTTGCATACTGGGGTGTGGTGAAAATGATTTCCCACTTATTGCTGGACCCAGTAACATTGACATAAAGGCCATTGGATTGTTGCCGTTAATTTCATCACTCTGACTCTTAGCACTATTGAAGGCCTCCAACATATTTCGGAATTTGGTGGCATCTTTAGACATCTGGACATCCTTCTCTTGAAGAATGGATGACAAGTGGGCATGGCTGAACCTGTAATGAAAATTTATATTTACCTTTTAGGAAAGTAATGAACTTAACATAAAAGTTAAATGCAACTTAGTCCCATGCATGTAAATTCATGAATTTCAAGTCAACATAATGGCTTTCCAGAAAAGTAACACTATCACAGCTAAGTTAAGGGTATGGTCAAGATATTTATATACTTATATTATTATGGAAAAAAAATAACCCAAAAATATGTGGAATATAACTTGAAGGATCTATTCTTCAGAAATACAGCACTGAAGAAATAAACTATCACAGGTAAATGAAGTTACAAACCTGCTTTCCATTTCTGTGCTCTTGGTATCTAGGGTGGTCACAACATGTAGCCCATATATCCACACTGAATCAGCATGATATGTAGACTTGAGTTTGAGCCACAGGGCGTCTTTAGGTTTATCAACACGTAACTCACACTTGTACATCCTCGAGTCACCAAAATCACCCACCAGCTCCCCATGTACCGTCTTGAGATACTCCTGGTGGGGGCCTGAGCAAACCTCCAATACTCTAGCCTCGGATAGCAACACCACGCCTAGAAAGAGCTTAGGCCTCGTACATTTATAGTTGGTTTCTAATAATTGTTTGTCGGGCCAGATGCTACGAGGCAAAGTTTTGGTTTGCTGTTGTAGTTTGATTATACATTCCTCTATTGTATCTTCTTCTGTTAGATTGGGTCGTGTAAGGCTGAGGCATTTCTCTTCGTCCAACAGGTCTTCCATTTCACCTGTTGGGAAATTGGCTGACTCCTGTAATACATCAATGATATCCACTTCATTTTCGGGATTCCAGTTTGTGTGAGCTTCCATCTTGTTATGTTTGTTGACATCCCACCAGTGTTGCCAGATTTGCTTGATGAATGACGATTTTGTCCTAGCTTCAACATCTGTATTTCCTCAAATATTTCCTGTTTACTCTTGAAGATAGTCGTATATTTACCATCTTTTTTATATTTCGTCTTGTAGAAATTTCCTCATTTACTCTTGAAAAATCGTTATAATATTTCCCCATTGTTACCTTTAATTCCTCGTATTTGGCAACACTAACTTAGCCAACAGCTGATTCATGATTCATCATTCATGCCGAGTGATTTGTAGGGATTGTCAAGAACGCAAAGTTATACCATATAATTAAATTTCATAAAAATTAATTCGTATTGATATTGAACACATAACGCCAGGAATGTGATGTTCATGTATTAATACGCCATGATAAATGTTACATAAATAATCAGGGATGTGTGCTAAAATATAATAACAATTGTCTCATAATCTGCTTGGTTATCTGTTCATATTAGGATGCTATTTTACATGAATGAATATGTAATCTGTTATATATAATTTTTACGTTGACACAATAGTTTTCATCAGTCTACAAACGTGTGTATTATATATGAACAAATTAGAGAGCTCGAATGTGGTGATGCATCTGAAGCCAAGAAGAGGACATGTTGCTTTGCACATCTACTAAGCATTGAAGGAACCAAAGATATAATTACCAACTTAGAAAAACTTCACAAATATTTTCAACTTCTTGTTATATTCTTATCTGAACAAGAACTATAATAGAAATAATATGACTTTAAGCAATTTCTTCATCACCTCCATGAAAGGGTAAAATGGCGATCAAATGGCGTAACCAATCATAACTAAAACCAAAGGTGACGAAAAGCAGTGTTGCCAACCGTAGGGTAATCGCCCTATATGTAGGGCATTTCGACCTCAAATCCTTGTCTGTAGGGCGTAGGGTAATTTTACAGAATCATAACGAAACGTAGGCCGTTACAACATTTTGGTATAAGTGATAACATATATTGTAACAATAAAATATCATATAAATGGTATAGATATATGTTAAAAATATCTATTACCTTCAACTACATAAAAAATAAAACACTTCAAAACTCAACAGTAGTAATAGACTAGTAGAAAATACTTTTCATGAATCTGCCATTGCCATTCCCAAAAAGAAGAGGCGGTACCGAGGAGAGCTAGAGAAAGAAAAGGAAACTCCCAGGAAACAAAAGTTTAGAGATGTATGGCTAGAGGTAAGAATTGTTATCTTTCCTATTTTATATTCATCCTTTTACTGTTGTTTAGTTATATATTTTTACTACATTTCATTTTGTACCACCGGACTGAGGTCCAATATTATTGAAACTGCATATATTAAAAAAAAAAAGAACATTTTTGTTTATATATTATTATAAATAAAACCTCCAAGTAGTTGAGGAATATTTTTATCCTAACTTGCTAAGTCGTAGGGCGATGAAGGTAAATGTAGGGTAATTTCAGTGTCTGTGTAGGGCGAAGAAGTCTCAAGCGGTTGGCATCACTGACAAAAAGACGACTGACGATCAAGTTGTGAATCCCAGCAGTGGACTCCGGCGATTGTGTGTGTGTATTAAAAGCTACAACAAACATAACAAATTAACAACAACAGTGTGGAAGGAAGGTTATTGCAATAGTTTTGGGTGAGTATAATGTTTATTGTTGGTTACCTGTGATTGATAAATAGGTGATGTGTTTTAGAACTCATTGCGTGGTTATGGCCATGTATTAGGTAATTGTTGGTTACTGTGAATCTGGTAGTTAACTGGTTGTTTTGCTCTGGTAACTTATTTGGAATATTTTTACAAGTTGCCACAACTCCATTTCGAAAATTTTACTATTACCAGTGTTTATATTTCACTATTACAAACAACTTTTCTATATACCATTTCTTATGCAAATGCTGGATAACAGTAGTTACCTCTTATAGTTAGGTCCCGGTAGTCTGCCCAAGTTAGGTCCCCGGTAGTGTGTGACAGTCCAGTCCAGATTAGGTTAGGTCCCGGTAGTGTGTCCCAGTCCAGATTAGGTCAGGTCAGGTCTGACTAATTTCTGCTGTATATTTTTTCCTGCCCAGGTTAGGTCCCGGTAGTCTGCCCAGGTTAGGTCCCGGTAGTCTGCCCAGGTTAGGTCCCGGTAGTCTGCTCAGGTTAGGTCCCGGTAGTCTGCCCCAGTTAGGTCCCGATAGTCACACTAAATCCTTCTAGGAAATATATTTTTTTCCCAGTGAATTCCTGTTGTGGCAACTTGTAAAAATTTACCACTTATTTATCTGGTTGATTACTGTGGTTACTGGTTGCTTAATTAATCTGGTATTTGGTTAGTCAGTTACTATGGTATTTGGTTAGTTGTTTACTCTGGTACAGTATTCTGGTTAATACAGCATCAGGGTAAACCAGTCACCTTGTCTACTAACCAAGTATATAATTTCTATTGCTTATGAGCGAGTCTTTTCAGTTTAACTATCCTAGGGTGTGTATTGTCCATTAGTACAGCTTTACTGTAGTTGGAAGGCTAGGTTAGGCATAAGATATGTGTTCTTATATTTTCTCTGACGTTAACCAATATATTTCTTCTCCAACAGGTCAGCAGAGGATTGGTAATGAAGAAGCTACCTAGGGCAAGCCACTTGGGTGATTTCCTGCATAAAGGATTTGTGTTGACTTGTGTTGGAGTGACACTATATGGCTTTGCCAATGTGGGCTCTCGAATCTATAACTACTATAGTGTTTTCAAGCCCCAGAAACTGGCAGAGGAAGAAAGGCAACAAAGGTTGACTGATGGGGACACTGATATGAAAGACATTGCTCTTCCAATGAAAGCCTAGTGATCAATGATAAAAAAGTGAACACAAGTTTTGATTAGTTACAGTATTTTGTTTGTGCTATGAAATATTTGTCATGCAAGGTATTTTACCAATGGCAAGGGAAAGATTAAGTTATTTTGAAATACGATTTCTTCTTTTACTTTTCAGAAACAAACCTGGCTTTGTGTGTATGCAATAATTTAGGCCTCTCTTTTCCTGTAAAACAAAAGGCAAAAATAGATCTACAGCATAATCTTCAATTGACTTTATAAAATTGGTCACAATGTTGCGAGCAATTCATTATGTGGCAAGATCAGCATGTGTTCAGATGTCACTTGGTGGTGGGACTCGTACCCTGAGCCAAAGTGTCTGGAAATGTCAGGCATCACAAGTTCCCTCTACCCTGTGGAAATTAGGTCGCCTTAACCATGTAGCTATAGCCACACCTAACTTGGAGGCCAGCACTGCCCTCTACAGGTGAGCCAGTGAAAAATATGGTATAACTGCATAAGAGGTCCATGTGGCCAACATTTACAATTTGTGTATAGTTTACAAGGTTACGATGTAATATGTTAAGAGGAGATTGCACTTATTTTTGGTATAATAGCATATAGAAAATTTCAGCTGTCCAGAGCCTAAGTCCAGTGTTATCCTGCCATTGTAAACATTGGACAGTAGTCTGCCTAGGTTAGGTCCCGGTAGTCTGTCTTGGTTAGCTTAGGTCAGGGTAAAAAAAAAGTTATCTCCTCACAATATTATGGCCAACAATCAATCGAACAAGTAAAAATATGTATGAAAATGTATAAAATGTGGGAACAATCCAGGTGGACCTCTTATGCAGAATTACCAAAAATATATTTATCTAGTGTTGAATCAAGCAGGTGATTACTGTATAGTTAACTCCTCTGTATAAAGCTGAATTACCAAGAAAGTAATTGTTTTTACTTTGGAAGAGGTAACTCTTGTTTACTGTAACAGTACATATATTATGTGCACTATTTAAAATTGATTAGTTATTGGAAACTCTAGTTATGCATAGTACCATACCATATAATATTATACTGTACTTTATTATACAGGGCGTGCTGTTTTTTTTTTTTGTAATGGTATAAATCTGCTACTATAGTGTGAAATGATAAATTTATATTGAAATCTTGCAATGTTCTGATAGTCTTATGAGTAAGTAGCAGATTGTAGCATATTTTTCATGACTTTTGTCGTGTGCCAAAATTGTTCTGGTGTAAGGTCTGTTGTTGTACAGACTGGGTGGATTGAGATAGTACCCACCGGTAACTTTAGTATGAGCTTGTGTATACTGAACCTGGGGTGGGGCATCCATTATCTTAGGACTCAGTTGATCATATAAAATTAACTGCTTCTTAATGTAAGAGAAATACATTATATGCATAAATACTTATTGTGTGTTAATACAGGGATGTAATGGGCGCCCAAGTAAGTCAACCTGAAGATCTTCCAGAACATGGCGTCACTACCGTTTTTGTAACACTCGACAACACCAAGTTGGAACTACTCTACCCTCTTGGAAATAACAGCCCCATACAGGTAATACATTGATATATTCTAATGCTTAAACAGTGCATGTTGATGTTCCAAAGTTATGAATTCAATTGCACAACTTAGTCCATGTGGTTGGTATGACTTGCATGGGGTACCTTAATGCCATTACTCTTTAAAATATCATAGTAAAAAAAATGCTATCTAGAAGTTGAACCATTATGATTGGTTCACTTTGTCCATGTTTTATTGATGACAGGTTGATAATTTCACTCTATTGTAATCCTGTTCTGTGCTGAAACAAACAGATAACATCAGTATGGAAAATACCTGTCATCAAGGAATAAGTTATTGGAGCATTTTACTTGTTCTGTCAGAACCCTTTACAATATTGTATACATTATTTTATGCACCTAAATTTAGAATTTAAAATAAAATTACTATTATTAAGCCAGATGTAAATCATTTGTGCAAAGTAATTAAAACTCGATATATATTGCAGAATTTCCTGGACAAGAACAAGAGTGGAGGGCTGCATCATGTCTGTATTGAAGTGGACAATATTCAAGCAGCTATGGAAGAGGTAAAAGCACATAAGGTCCGGTGCCTATCCAAGGAGCCACGTATAGGTGCACATGGCAAACCAGTAGTTTTCCTTCACCCCAAAGATTGTGCTGGAGTGTTGGTGGAGCTAGAAGAAGCCTAACAAGACAAGAATTGGATGGATAGAAACAAAATATTTGTTTTGAGTGAATTATGAGCTAACAATGCCTTCAAACTATGCTAAGAATTTCACCTAGTGTACTGTTGCAACACAGTTTGAAGGAATTTACAGCCTTTTATTTCTCAGTAACATTTGTATCAATGCCACTTTTGAAATAGGATAATTTACATTTCAAGTTAATCTCTACTTTGAGAAAGATTATGATCTCTGGTACTACCACACAGGATTAACCCTTACAAGTCGGGATACACGTTATGGTGCCATGCAGAGGGTGTCTGATATACAACAAATGGCACACATACTTTACCACCACTTTTGAATATGAACTTGTCTCTAGTTGTTCGTCTTTATTTCACTCGGCATAGGCCTTTGCCCACTGCTTGGCACCTTTTCACCACCTGTCTGAACACTGTCACACTGTTCCTCCTTACCTTCTATGCTTGCTGTCCCACCTCTTTTTCACTCTCGTCATACAGGGTCTTCTTTTGTCCTCGAATCAATCAATATCTATTGTAAATAGTTAAACACTATGGTTACAGAATCATCGGTTGCATCTAACATTTAGGGTCTGCTGTGCCGACTATGACATCGTGGAAGGGTTAAGATAATGAGATTGTGTTGGCATCTCGGTCAGGTTTTATTTAGTCATTTTAGTTACTGGGAGATTCTTAGGCAGGCTTTTCAGCAAATATGAAATTAAAGGATTTGTTTCATTTACAATTCTGTTCATGCTTGGTAGATATAAATATTTTTATAGATATTTACAACTCAGGTTTCAGCAGTAAAAATGTATTGGGAGTTGTGCAAAATATATATGTGTACAGAATTCATCTTTCAATATCCAGTCACACAGTAAGTTCTTATTTTAAGAAAGCCAAGTTTTTTTTAGTTGTTAAGGAATAATGATGCCATGTGCAGAATATCATCATGAACAAATAAATATTAAGTTTTCGTACTTGTTACGACTTGGCAATGCAGTATAAAAAAATAATAAGTATTTAATACCACATAATTACAGTGGATACTACTGGTGACAAACATTATTTCTGGTACCGAGAAAAACTTTAAATGGAAAAATCTTTCATTAGTCCCTTACCTAAAATGCTAACCCACAAAATTAACATTTGGAAACTATATAAAAAAGAAACGTATCCATTAAATATTGATCACTCTTGACAGTTTCTGTACTCTATTAAGGAGGATATCTCCATGCTTGATGACGGCCTGATACTGCCAGTTTTTGGAGTCTGGACGATTGGTCTCAACAATGCCCCCAACTTTGTCAATCTTACAGTGGAGGCGACCTGCAGCAATATATCGAGAGAGCTCCCTGAAAGTGAAAAAGAAGGCTCTTGATATAATGGTAACAGACCCAACGGATTACTTAGTTTGTATGGTATTGAATTACAGAAGCTTGGGAAATAATTTACTGTGTCTTCAATGAGGGATGGTCTTCTGTACAATTTCAATTCACATTATGCTACTGTAGATGGCAATACTGAACCAATCTCTTAATATTAAGTGGGAAATGGGGTCTTAATGATGAAAATATTTCACTTTACTACAAGAGTCTGTGTTATGGATAATGAAGATAGCTAATAAGAGAAAGAATGAGTATACACCACTACATACATGTTATCTTTAATATTTATAATACTGAAGCTAAATTTACATACAAATGAGATGTGTAAGTACTAAACGAGGACGTATGGAAGACTGTTTTTCCCACAAACATCACGGGAATCTACTGATATTTTGAAACTGCTTTATAACCTCAGACCACTGATATGGCGATCCTTCAGGTAGTATAATGTTTAAACTCGACTAACCACCAAAGGAAAGGAAACAACACTAATTAACAAACATGTACAGTTGCCCACACATGAAGCTGGTACACCTCGCTTCTTGTGAGGTAGCTACAACAGGAAGGAAAGTGAGCAAAAGTTATAGTTTGTCGACAGGCAGCCAGTAATATTATTTTACTGTTTGTCTGTCAACAAACTACACATATGTTCACTTTCCTTCCCTTTGTAGCCACCTCACAAATAACAAGCCCCACCAGCTTCATGTGTGGCCAACTGTACCTCCTGGTATTTCACAAGTAGTGTTATTTCTAGCGAGCATCGTCACAGCACCATAAAAACTCCTTTCATATTCCTATACACTAGATTACTGTGGTGTAACTCAAACGTACTGTACTGTCTCTTCTTCTGCCAATTAGGAAAAACGACTGCAATTTTCCTCACCTATCGATGAATTCTGTCGAAACCCCAAATGCTGTGGCCATATACTGGAGGGTGAGGGAACGGTAGGACTCCAAGAGCTGAGTGTAGGCAAGGATACGCATCTCCCTCACATAGTACCGGTAGTGTGGTGCCAGCAACCGATCATGTTGCAGCTCTCCCTCCACCCAGGCTGTATCAATAGAAAAATTGATGAGGGTACAGTATTCTGTGATAATTAGGCTACAGATTTCTGGGATAATTAATATTAACTTATGGTAAATGTATGTACTGTATACCATACTTCACAGTTGAATTGAGGAATAGTAATATAGAATCAGGTGAGACATCTGGTGTGAAAATGTGTTAAAACAATCTGTACCGAGCTATATATATATAATTATATACATACCGGTACAGTAAAAGTCCCTCAATATGGAGGTCTATACCTCGGAATGCTCGCCCACCAATTTTACCCATTATTACTGTATCCCAAATTATTGAAAAAAAAAAAAAAAAAAAACTCTTTATAAGTATAACACACTACAGTAGATTCAGTTGGTAGAGTCATCTTATAATCTCACCTAGTTTCTGGAAAAATGTCTGATACTGGCAATCATACAGGGAAAGTAGATATGACTTCAGATCTTCTGCAGAGTGTAATACTTCTTGGATCTCTGAACCCTTCACCACCTTGGTCCGTAGGTCATTACGAGGAAGTGCAATCATACACACCAGCACTGTATAGCCAACAAACCTGAAAATAAAAAGTTTAGTTAATTTTCATAGTTTCTATACTTTTATAAAACAATAGGTATCTACCCGTAGAGTAAATTTTAATTATCATTAAAGAGGTTTTAGTACTATACTGTAGTAGACAACTTGAAACAAAGAATATAAATCCCACCTGGTGTAGTCCATGAGCTCATATGATGTGAATGTGCTGATGGTGTCAAGGAAGAGAGTGGCAGCCTTCTTGAAGTCTCTTACTGCCATACTGTACACACCTTCGTACACCTTCAGTCTGTTGCGTCGGTCCCAGTCCCCACCTTCCTCAATCAGGCTTTATGAAAGAAATACACAGTACAGTATAAAATAATTCTAGAAAAGAAAAGGGTAGACAGTGCTCTTGATATATGGCCAATTGAAGATTTGAAAGATACAAGGATGAATATTTTATTAATTAATTAATAAAGAATAAAAAATAAATTGAATCAAGATAGGTAATAGAGAAATAGTCGATTGTGTTGGTCATGCATATGTTAAAAAATAAATCTATGCATATTTTGCCTTACATCTACTTTCCTTACTCAGTGCACATTTCTCAACAAAGAGTATTTATAATATAAAAACTGATCCATACAAAGCCTCACCTCTTTGCCTTTTCAAGGTTACGTGTAATGAGGGAATGGTCGAGATAAAACAGCCCAAGACGGATGTTGTGGAAGACAAGGTCAAGTCGCTGGCCCAAGGAGACTGTCTTATCATAAGTCTTTGCAAATGCCTTGATTGCTTCCTCCTGTTGAAGTAGGAGGGTAATGTCATTCCATGGATAATGTAGGATACAGAATCAGTACATAGTTCATTATAAACTGAGTTAGACACGGGTACGGATTCGGAGTCGAAGTCGGTAAAAAATATCCGATTCAGACTCCTTTAGGATATATGATCTACTCTTGTGTCAGAAAATTTCCATTAATTTGTGGAAAAAAATAGCTTTGTGGGAGCTGTTGTGCATAGTTTTTGCACATAATTAAATCTATGAGCATATTAATAAAATAATGATCATGAAACTAATTACATTTCCCATTTCATTTACATCCTCTACCTTGTTTGAATACCACATCATGTATTATACAATATTATATGAACTTATTTATAATAATGTGAATTAATGGTTGGGCCAGTAGTACTGTACTGGTGAACACAATCATATCAATCCAGCCTCAGCTTCTACAGATACTGTACAAGGAATAGTATACCATACATATACACATATACACAATTCTTATCTATGATGTTAATATAATTACTGAATAATAACATCTTAAAGTGCAGACGTACGTACGATGTATCAGTAATTATCGCGGGGAAGATTTTACAAAATACATCTAACTCGGCCAAAACTCTGTTCCCCAACTTCCATATTAAAACCGCTGGCGATCACACGCAACCCTTCAGTTAGTGACCCCGGGAATTCTCCTTTTCTCAGCCCATACACAAAACAGGACATACCGGTACATGTATAGCTAAATTGTAGACATCAGATATTTTGTTTGCTATAAAATAAGTATAATTTCATATTTCTTGCACAACTGCTATATTCATGTAATATTACAGTACTGTACTATACTGTACAATATGGGCTCCCTGTAGGGAAAGTATTGCCTGCGGTGATGTAGGGGTTTGGGCACCCCTTCAGCCCCAGCCAATTTTTTTCAGTTCTTCAACTGTCCCTCTGTTCCTTCTATTTCCTTCATGCTGGCTGTCCCACCTCTCTATCACCTATTCCTACTGGCAAAGCCTGTTTCTATCCAGAAATTATGAATTTGGCATCCTCTACAACACCCTGATCTGTTCTGTCTGTCTTTCTTACTATTTCTCATTCCTACTGGGTAGCTGGAGAGATCACTCAATTTGGTGGCACAACAAGGGAGGCTTCCTGATGGGTTTGTTGGCTCGGGAGTACATGTCCGTAAGCCACTAGTCCCCTCTTCTGTTGTCTTTGAAGAAACAGATCTCACTATCTCCCTGGCTCCATTTTGGGGATCTGAGCACCTGCGCAGCTTCAGTCAACCAGAGTGTCTGAGGAACAACAACTATATAGGCTAAACTACAGTCTTTACCTTGTCACCAGTCCGAGAGAGGTATTCAGCCTTCTTCAGGTTAGCTTCTCTGATTTCAGTCTCACCCATGGACTTCTCGGCTTCCTCTATGGCCTCATTCATGGTGCGAAGTTCATTTTCATTCTCCTTCTTCATTCGTTCCAACAGTCGTGAGTCCAGCTGCCATCCCAGATCTCGGGAACATTCCTCATAGAAAGGTGCCATGTCTATTCAAGGGCAAAGAATGACAAACATATTTAGAATTTAGTTATGACATATAATCTTCTTTTCATCCATCACAAGCTTTTTTTTCTTTGGGGGGTTGGGTAGTAGTGTGAAGTAAAAAGTGAGGTGCTTGTGTTAAAATTACCAAAAATACTGGTACTGTGTTATTAAAGGCTTAATGACAATCTGTTTTGGTAAATAAAATACCCAATTATTTCTCAATTACGCTTTTATAGTACGGTTATTTCGGGTGGCTTACAAGAACCTTGATGGTGTGGTACCTGTACAATGGTTCTGTTGTCTATGGAGTCATCATATTGGCACCACACCATCAGCAACACAAAGATTCTTCTTGCATACGGCCCATTATACATACTGGTTCCCCTACTTACTGTCTTTTTGAATGGCCTGCATCAGCTCCTCCTTGGCACTTCCATCATCCTTGAAGTCTGACAGGTTGAGCTTGAACTTGAGCTGGGCCAGATGCAGATCAGGGTTCTTCTCCAGACCTTGCTCTTCCAGGTTTTCAGCAGGCATTGTGGCTGTAGTTGGTTCCTACCGTCTTTAGGCCTCCCCTGAAATTTTATATTATAAATGTTACAAAAAGTTCATATCGTGCTGAACAAATAGGGTGCTAATAATAAACTTTGGTAAATATCTACTCTATTGCCGGTTGGTATTACAATATTTTTACCTTCTTTACCCAACAATTTATACCTGTACCATTCTAAGACATTTTTCTTATGGCATTCTTCTATGCATTTTATTCGGACTTTACCATAGTTAGGTCCCGATAGTTTGCCCAGGTTAGGTCCTGGTAGTCTGACCAGGTTAGGTCCTGGTGGTCTGCCCAGGTTAGGTCCTGGTAGTCTGCCCAGATTAGATCCTGGTAGTCTGCTGTGGTCTAGGTTAGGTAAGGTCAGGCTAATTTGAATATCTTGGAAATGAGGTTAGGTTAGGTTAGGCAAGGTCAAGTAGGGTCAGGCTAGTTCCAAAATTAGTAAATGGGGCATTTCCGAAGAAAAACTTCTTAGAATGTTATAAATTAGTGGGTAAAGAGGGTAAAACATTGTAATAGTGAACGGCAATATACTAGATAATTACCAGAAAGATTGAAAACGTATCTGTGTGCTAAGTGTTACAGCATGGATAATATGAGCATTAGTAGTGATAATAGTGCTTAATAATAAAGGTGGCCCTGTGGAGCACCATCTGCTGGTGGAGCGGGTCATAGAATATCTTACAAACAAGTAAGTTTGGTGGCAGCTACACCCTGGGACTCTCACAATAACAACAATATCAATAAATTAGAGTCCGCACAAATTAAAACTGCAAGATGGGCCAGATGTGATTACAGACACACTACTAGACCCATTGACAACACGAAGACAGATACACAGACAACAGATGATATACAAAAGCACAAGTTAGTTGACATAGACAAAGACATATCTACACCCAACAAGTATACAATCCATTAGAGGCAGCCACAACTTAAAATACCATACAAGCACCGATATAATTAGGCACTCATTCTTTCCCCGCAGCATCCAAGAGTGGAATCATCTCCCATTTCACATAGTTAATAGCCCCACTCTTGACACGTTTAGAAATAGGATCACCAATCATTACCTTCCCAATCCTAATCCTCAACCCATAGTCCCTGAACCAATCCACCCTTATCCTAACCACCTTCCTAATCCCCCGCACAACCCCCACACATTATGCTGCCCATGAGCCACAACTCGAAAACACTTTGCCTAAGTTAAATTTGACTTTGGTTTTCTAATTTTCATTATTCCTGTTTGGTGAAATATGAAAACCCGAACCAGTTTTTCCCAATAACCAGACTTGGATTTTCTATTTTCCTGCATTTAAGAATGATCAGCAATTCATTTAATAGTCACACAGATATAATATAAGCTACACGAAGGTTGTACAATTGAAAAAGTTAGTACAGTACCGGGTTATGGTACACACAGAATGTTTAGAATAAGTTACCAATGTTTCTCCTTTCTACTTAAATACCAGACATAATAAACTATTGTGATTAGCATACTTGCCTCGTTCCTTTACTCCCTCTGTAGATCAGATTACGAACAGCAAAACCAGTAGTGATAATAGGATGCAAGTAGAGTAAAATAATGAGGAGTGTGTGTGAGAGAGGCAATGACTGGGTTGATCGCCTGTTTGTCAACAACCAGAACGACACAAACCTTCGACTTGATATATATTCACATTTATCTTTTATATTTATTACATTATTTATTATTATATTTATTATTAATGAAAGTTTATATGTGTGAACAATGTAAATATGTGTTACACAAAAATCAAGTTGACAAAATGTGAAGCGCAAGCTCTACATTTGTTGTTGGTTTTTGGGGCCGCGATATTCGCATTTTATTATGGAACTTTACTTCAGAACTTTGCCTACTTTCCGAAAATTGGGATATTACTGTAAGAAATACCCAACATGTTTAGTGCACGTTAAAGGGGATGACTCATTTGGCCTTTTTATATAGTAAAAGCTAAGGCCTGTACAGGCCCACTGCAATAATAAATGTGACCGCATTCGAAAATCGGGCCACTTTCCGTGGACGGTGGCTGCCACTGTTTGGTGGTGGGATGCTGTCAACATCCCGTAGCAAGGCCACTTTTTCGTGGCAACCACACCTACCACTACCACATAGTTACCACCTATTTATAGCTGCAGGCATTCCCATCATGAATGTATGTGTCAGATTGTATCATCATAATTATATGGCTTCTAAAAAACTTTCCAGGGTGTCATAAGGCTGGTGATTGAACTTCTGGTACGATTTTTGTTCATTTACTCGCCTAGATAAAATCAATGCATTCTCTGGTCCTATCCTGTGAATTTCTGCAGGTATTGCTCTGCTGATGCCTTTGATATTCATGGCTACCATTTCTGACATTAGAATTACCTGGGAGTGGTGGAAGAATTCTCATACACTTACAATTGAAGCAATACAAGTCAGTGTCATATGCACTTCAACGAGCATCTAGACTTGTTATTGCAATAGACTGCAGAAGGAATACTAATTACGTCCTTAGTGCATGGTAACTGTTGGCTGGGATACACGGGCAGGTCACGTGGCCCGCATAGCAACGAACCCTTACAAGTTAACGCTGGATTTATTCTCTATTTCCCATTGTTTAACTGGGAAAAAAAAGTTGTATTTGCACTAAAGTTAATCATGAACGTATTAGGATACTCCAGTTGCCTGTCGTTGATTCAAAGAAATAATTAATGTACTGTAATGACAATCATATAGAATGTACAAGCCAAATTGAACTTTGGCTTCGGAAATGTGCAATCATATTACATAATGACTAAAAGTACAATAGTATTACTGAATTAAAAGATTCAACCGGGAACAGAAATCAGCTGGGCTGCGTTTGAGAGCGATATGGGCCAGTCCGTTCCACACCAATCAGTGTTGTCAACGGTTCGCATTTATGGCACTTGTGTAGGATTATTCTTGTGAAGAATATTCTTGTTAGAATATGTTCTTAGAAAACCAATTCTCCTCAAATGGTAATTAGAAACCTTCACCACTTTATCAATTCGAGCTTCGAATGATGTTCATCTAGTAGCACTCCTAAATTAATTAACCCTTAATCAAATCAAATCAACTGATTCCAAAACGGCTATATAGTGAGCTGGTTTGGGCTGTAATATGGGCGTGTTTTGAAGTAATGTTACTACTGTGAGCTAGTTTGGGCTGTAAATTGGGCATGGTTTGAAGTAATGGACTAATGGTAACACTGAGCTCAGCTGATTGGAGTGAGGGAAGCTGTGGATGTCATTTGTCAACATTATTATTTATTTACTGTTTTTTGTGTCCTTGACCGTTCACTCATCTTATTAACAAGTTCACGTCAGCGGTCAAGTAGTAGTTGGTGAGTGAGTGTTATAGAAGTATAGACGTAAGGAAAGTGTTAATTAAGGGGATATATATATAGAGAGGAAATTATATAAATGAGAATAGACGTAAAGAAAGTGTTAAGGAGAGAGAGAGGAAATTATACAGAGGAGTAAAGACGTTAAGAAAGTGTTAAGCAGAGAGAGAGATGATATTATATAGATGTAAAGGAAGTGTTAATTAAGGAAAGATTGAAAAAAAAAAGAATGTATAGGCCTATATATAGACATAAAGAGAGAAGAGAAACTGTCTAACTTAGAGGTGAACCAGTTTCTTCCAGTCTCGTGTTACCCGTTCACTTAAATTACTCCTCCTCCCTTTCTACTACTGTCAGCCGGGAAGAACACATAAGGTTGCATATATTTCATGTAAGTAGAGTAGATAAACACCTAACTAAAAATATATTATAAGCAAGGAAGGATATACGTATGTGGATTTGGTAGGAAGTGTGTTTGGAGTTATTAAATAATTTGTAATGATTACCTAGGTTAGGAAATTGCTCAATATGTAACCTATTAACGTTGATAGAAAAGAAGATAAAGAAATATACCTAATCAAACCTATAACTTTAATTAAGCAAGTTCCTGTCAGTATCTCTGGTTTGGCTGGAATGATGGCACTCAAATGTATGGTACCCGATGTATGGTACTCGATATATGGTACCCAATGTATGGTACTCAATGTATGGTACCTGATGTATGGTACTCTATATATGGTATCCGATGTATGGTACTCTATATATGGTATCCGATGTATGGTACTCTATATATGGTACCCCATTGTATGGTACCCAATGTATCACTTTAATCATGGTGTATTTCAGGTGTGAGATGGAGGACAATAATAAGATGCTGCGTCTGGCCACGTACATGTGTCCGGGTATACCCGTTGAGTACTATGAGTTCTTGGCTGAGTACCTTGAAAATAAACTTGGCATACAGACCTGTCTCCTGTACAGCTCCAGGAGACGTGGACCTGAATGTAACCGCGAAGATCACAACCGTATTGATGTTGGTAAGTGGTCGTCCAGAGGCGGATTAGATTGGTTCATTCACACTCCCTGTCACAAATTGTCCTGGACCTTCTTGCTTGAAAGTGAATCTGTTTCCTTTCCCACACATATTCAATATATAATTTTTTTCTTACATTGCTGTTTATGTTTTCAACACAATTAGAATCCACATACCAGATTATATTTTTTTAATTGGAATTAGTGTGGGTGAAAAGTTTCCCTTGTATTGCTGGTGGACAGGTGAGTAATATCTTTCCTTACGAAAAGGGGACAAGGAGCTATAATTCATCTGCCATGACTAGGCTGTAAAGTGATGTTACATGTACTGTACTAATCTTGGTGTTGAATGGGACTGTGTATAAATATGTAAATACTGTGTATACTCTTAAACAGTTAAAAATAATGTAGCTTAACTATTGTTCTGTACTAAGTTTATAAATGAAATGTAATATACCGGTATTGTACCGTATGGTAAAAACCAAACCTTAAGGTCATTGTATTGTACTGTTGAAGCTCAAGATGAGTTTCTGCTCCAAAGTCATGTATTGGTGATGGTAAGCAGATGAATGTCGCTAAACAAGTAATGTTTACTTTGACCTCTGGTGACACTGAACATGATCATATTATAACAAGTACTGTATGCACTTCACAGTAATATGCACGTATCTCTCAGTTTATCTGTGTTATTGTACATTCATAAAATAGCTAATGATAAATTTTACTGATACCGTACAGTACTGTATATGTATTTATTTACCCATAAATCAGTCTAATGATTATAATTAATTATAGGATTCTGTCACTATGACAGAAGTCTGAGGTAATTTTATGGCCCAAGTTATACTGGATTATATTATTATCATTATAAAGTACTTTGTTATACTGCAATACTAACTTATATTAAAGGATGCTTGTACTGGTCATAGGTTAATGGAGCATTTACCATAGTTAAGATCTGCATTGTATATAGAGGCTCACATAGTTTATGCTTTTTGCAGTGCTCATTTGATGGCAGGGAGAAATACAGTATGAGACTCTGTCCTAACTTCTCACATTTGTGGCACTGTCATTGCTTCAGGTGAGACTTGAACCTTCATCCCTCCTGTAGATACCAGTCATAATCTTACACATGTTAGTAGTTACCTCACACATAGAACTAGTTTTTGGACTGTCTGAGCCAGCCTGGTGTTTGACAGATACAGTACTGTATAATGATGAAGGATTGGGAAAAAGTAATAACATAATGTATTATTAAGAGTTATTAAGAGTAACCTTTGTGCTTCGATAGTTGTGTTGCCACCGAGTACAGTAAACTGTAATATATGTTGTGGTGGTGTATATAAAGTCATCTTAGGGTAATGAATTCTAGAACTGTATTGTACGTATGATGATGTCTTAACCCAGTGAAATGTTAAAGGCTCAGCCTCATACACATTCATTCTCTGTATTGCCAGCTCCTTATACTTAAAATCATGGACCTGTGGGTGTACGGTGATATTCATCGTAATTTCTGCCTCAATACTACAGTGCATTGATTGAAGGATTTTCATATTCTTGTTCACTAATTATATATTTTCCCACTTATTTCTTTATTTATCACCAGCATTTACTTTGCCACAAAGTTGTAGGTATAGTACAATTTCAAGGACATACTTTTCCACTGTTCACATTACAGTAATTTAATTATCCATGTACTGTACAGAAAACAATTTCCCCAGTCTATGTGTCCCCCATAAAATATATTATACTGTATTGTGTTACATCTCCCTGGGCAGCGTTTGTGTCAACTTCCACCTACCTTGAGAAGTTCAGGACAAGTGGGAGTGACTTTAAGCTGATGCCTGTGGGGGCAATGACCAAGCACCCTGTGAAGGGGGAACTGCTCGGCTACTACTCTGATATTGTCGTCCACAGAGATGTCAGGTAAGTTTATAACTCTATGATTGACATCCCAGTCTCATGAAAAATAAGAATATTGATTAAGCTGTGGTACTCTTTAGTTCTTTTATACATGAAATACGAATGAACACTGGTTGTGCAAACAAGTATTGTACACTTTAATTATGGAGAATCTTATCATCATCAGTGTTTTTTAGTACTTTAGTACTATGTATTAAATGTTATGATATACTGGCATGGTCTTTACTACAAAACTTGTGGCATTTGGTCGCCATGTCTTGAAGATGGATCAGAATCATTGAGGAATGTAAAGGTTTATGGTAATTGTATGTACAGTATAAGGTAGCTGGTCTCACTTAAATAGCACCTCAATGTCATCACTTTCAGGAAGGTCAGCTGGTATCAGACTGATTGCCTGATTAAAGATGTCAGGTTAGCTGGTACACTTGCACTCTTTTATGCTCATTATTGTGTTATTACTAACATAATGATTTTCCGAAGCGTTAGTCTTCGTAACATGTGACCTGTTTGTTGTGCGAAGAAAAGTAAGAGTAAGGATAAAAATGAATGTGGCCTAATTTGCTGGCAGTCTGTTAATAGCTTATTAATTTTTCCTGCGTTTCTTTTCTTGATCTTGTGTTTCCCAATACAATACATGTACTTTAATTTACTGCAAATCTCTAATGCCTTTCTCTTTCACTGCAAACCCTTTAGCTGGGGATAGCCATGGCAGAAGAGCCTCCAAATTCTTTCATCCCTGCAATGCTTTCCCAGTTATTCCTTTCCTTTTCTGCTCTCTCACATACATCCTTTTCCTCTTGCTTATTCCTCTTCTCACTCCACTATTCCAGTTACTCTTTTAGATCTTTCAACCTTCACTCCTTGCATGTCTCCATAGTCCATACCCACTCTTTTCTTCCATTCAGTCACACTTATCCCCTCTCATATATAAAGGGAAGAGTTTTTATTCCCTGTCCACATTTTTTATGTACAGTACAGTACAATAATTTTTATTTAATCTTTGCAGATACAGTGTTTATATGAAGAATAACCTAATAAATTATGCCTACCCCAGTATGTTTTTTTTTTTGTAACTTTGTTTAATGCTTTGGTTTTTAATGCCCATAACTAGTTTTACAGTACTGTATTTAAAGTATTACCAAATAAGATATTGTTATTATATCCTTATGAATAGGTCCCATATAACTACTGTATAATGTACAATACTGTATTTTCTTTCAGGGAGATATTTGATGTTGGGAAATTGTAGGAGTATTGATTCTTCCAAACTATGCTACAAAACTGATCCTCTACATGCACTTTGAAGCGATTTGTATCCTGGCATAGTTTGGTGGACTCGATAGCACTACCAAAACAAACTACCGTACTCCCTTACCTTGATGATAACGGCCACCTCCCTCTTCTAAGTACTTGCTTTCTAAAATGTAAAACAAAATATGGCAAAACAAAGTTAATAATTACACAAGTAAGCAAGTACAGAATCTATATGGTTAAATACTAGAATATACTTAAATGATGTATTGAGGGATATCAGCTGCAAGAGAAATTACAGTATGTATTTTTTCATGTTAAAAAAATAAATGCACCTTATATGCATTACTAGTACCCTACTCATTAGGTCTAAACAGAACTTGATGAATTTTAAATTGTGTGTTTTTATTAATTATAATTTTTTTTTTACAGAGATAGAATAAAGGAATTCTATGACCTACGAGGTTGTAAATACATACATTCCAGTCAGACATCCTTATCCAGCAACAGACTTGTGTTGAAAATGCTCAAGCAGATGGGGGAAGACCCATCCTTCTTCTCTGACATACAAGGTCAGTCTTCCTATAGCTTCTGTGTCCAGATTAATCTGTTCCCTCAAGTCACAAAAATCTTTGAGTATACTGTAGTAGGCTTGTGTATGTGCTTTTTATGCAACACAGTTAATCGCTTTTCCAAACCCTGCTAAGGAAAAGGATCAAAAGAGAAACACATACAAGGACAGATATTATTTGACAACCTACAGGAAAAGTGAAAGAAAAAACAGATTTAAAACTTTCATTAACATTACATTAGATCATGCAATACTAATAGAAATTTGAAATCCTGCATTGCCATCATATTGCTGTTGGGATGTGTATATTTTAGTACACTAATACAGTACCTTTATAACTACAGTGTTAAATAGAACTACAATATTATAGAATTTAATAAAACCTTGAGGTAAAGCTTTGGTTTCTCCTTTAAAAACAGTGATAATATAAAACTCATGAGTGAAGCATAAATGGTTTATTAAATCCATTATTGTAAATATTGTTTAAAAAAGGAACCAAAGCTTTGTTCTTCCCTTGTGTATAATAAAATGATACCAATAATTATTCCACAGTGTCTGGAAACCATATGAACTCAATAGAGATGGTGGTGAGCAAGAAGGCTGAGGCTACAGTGGTGGACTCACTCTCCTTGGCCAACTACTTGAGTCGTCACTACTACCAGGAGCCCGAGTTGCACCTTGAGGGCTCATGGGGACCCCTACCTCCTCACCCCATCCTTGTTAACTCCAAGTTGCCAGGTACTCTGCTAGATGATACTGTTGGTGTTAATATATTATTATTACTGTATCATGTTGCTGTTACTTTTTGTTTTTACTCATACAGTTTTGGGTATGAAGGAATGCATATACATATGTAAAGTAAGGTTACTGTTGCTGTGTGTGTTTGTATGTATGTATAATGTGTATGTGCAGCTTTGAGTGTGGGAATGCATGTTTGCATGGAGAATACTAGTGTATAATTTTCTTCTTCAGTGGAACTACAACAGAAGATTGAGTCAGCCCTCCTGAACATCAACAAGGAACCATCTTGGCGGGAGCAGCTGGCAAAGTTTAGTGTGACAGGCTTCCAAAAGACCTCCCTTGATAACTACCTTGAGGCCATTGACATACTGGAAACAACAAAGTCCCTCTCCTTTGGCATAATGTATTATTAACATTTAAGAATTTCTTTAGGTCTCGAGGTAAAGTTCACACATGCTACTCTACTGGCCCTCTTAGCCAATGTGTGGAGGATTTCATTACAGGAACTTTTTACAAGAGGAATTAGCCTTGCAACAATCTATAAGTCTAAAAGCATTTACTTACTGTATGTACTAACTTTCATTAGTCCATATCTTCCAAGTCCTGGGAAGTGTTTTAGTTTCCAACATTATATTCACTTCCCAAATACTATAATTTTTGAGACTATTCACGTCACTGTTATTACTACTGTAGTACAATACAGTACTAGTACTGTGAAGAAAACCCCACAATGTTCACACCAGTGTGAATTCTCTTGAATATAGTGCTAGTATTCATTTGTGTTTCCACCATAAAACATTTCACAACACCATATCATCTGGTGTCTCATTGACTAAGAATGTAACCTAGTGTCATTCTAGTACACTCCTGCCTTTGAGTCTGGTAGCAGTGAGGGAACAATATGTGAGTGCCTTCATCTCTTCAGTAAGGATACCATAGAGGTGTTTGGTGGAATAGTGACATGTTCAGTAAACCATGAAAAATTAGGTACAGATTATAGAGTACCAATGATTTTACAAAATGATCCGCACACCCAGCACTTTATGGAAGGATTAGCTTGTGTGAATTTTTTTAGTATTGTCTGTAAAGTATATATTTTATATGCCAGGTGAAAACATATACTATAAACATACATTATAAGTCATATATATATATATATATATATATATAATTTTAATATGATCACCATCATGCATAGATAGATTTTTTAGAGAACATGATATTTGCTAAACGTAACATACAGGCTTAGCCCTCACATGTCAGGCATTACCTGCTTGCTGATGTAGGGTGGCAAGCAACCTTACTGGTTTTTGCCTAATTTAAAAAAACTTTTTTTCTCTGTAACTATTATTTTTAGAGAAACAATGAAGATTACATAATAAAATGAGCTTCATCAGACATAATACATAGTCTATCAATAGTACTGGTGAACACAGAGTGAGCAGGAAGGCAAGGGATAAAATTCTGAAGTCTGAACTCAACTATTCAAATTTCTCAAGACACCTGATGGTATGCCCTGACATGTAAGGGTTAAAAGACTGCAATATTGTATCTTGATAATTGTGAAGTTTCTATTCAGGTTCACATTAACTGCTGTATGTGCCTATTTACTGTACAGCACTATAATATATGTACTGAATTTTATTATTGTTTAATGTTCCTATGTTCTATAAAAATAAATATTGTGCATTAGTTTAATTATCATATTTGTATTTTAAATTGTAACCAATATTTTATTTACCAGATAAATCTCCTTGTCTTCATTCTTCCTGCTGCATATATTTCCATTTCAAACCACTACACCCTTACTAGCTTGACCCGGCTGACAGGTACTGTGGTCGGTATTCTCGTGTCCAGTGTGGGTCCGAGGCATTGAGGTGGTCTGGGCGGCCACCCTTGTGTCGGTACTGCCACTCGCACACACCCACCCCAGCCACACCATCTACCCGGTACTTCACAAACCTGAGTAAGGGGAATTGGCTCATTTGGGAACTAACAAACACATGCAAAAAGTGCCAGAAAGGCTTGTGGCTGCAGTCATGTCTCTGTATGTGGAATCAAGGTCAAGGGTGAAAACAAAGGCAGGAACATCAGAGGACTTTGACATAGGAGTGGGAGTACACCAGGGATCAGCTCTTAGTCCACTACTCTTCATCAGAGTAATGGAGGAGGCTACTAAATTGGCAAGAGGAAATGGTCTGTGGGAACTGCTCTATGCCGATGATCTGGTCTTGACAGCAGAATCAAAGGAAGAAGTAACAAATATGTTTAACAGGTGGAAGGAAACGATGGAACAGAGGGGGCTGAAAATAAACATGGAAAAGACAAAAATGATGATGACTGGAAACAAGGCTCAAAAATTAATTCAGTCAGGAAGATGGCCATGTGGATGTTGTGGAAGAGGAGTGAGAACAAACTCAGTGCTGTGTACCAAGTGAAATAAATGGTGTCACCAACGATGCTCGGGTTTGATAATTCTCCGAGGTGTATGGAACTTTGTATGTCCTAGATGTGTGAGGGAGGGGATGGGTAGTGATAGTGATTGTGATGAGGATGCCGGGTTGATGGTAAATGGAGGCGTGTTAGAGGAAGTGCAACAGTTCTGCTACTTGGGAGATGTGTTGGACTGTGAAGGAAGAGTGGAAAAAGCAGTAAGAGCGAGAGTAGCAACTGCATGGGGTGTGACCGTAGAATGCTGAGATACATGGCAGGAATATGGTGGCAAGATGGGAGGTCTAGCAGTGAAGTGGCAGAGATGTGTGGGGTTGAAGACCTTTCTGTTAGGTTGAGGCAGAGAAGACTGAGATGGTTTGGACATGTGAGAAGAGCAGAGGGGTGTGTGTTGAGTGAGGTGGAGGAGGTGAGAGTTGGGGGCCGGCGACCGGTGGGAAGGCCCAAGAAAAAGTGGAAAACGTGTGTAATGGAAGATATGAATTTAATGGGAATAGAAGAACATATGGTACAAGATAGACAGATGTGGAGAGCAGTCATCGCCCGTCCAACCCCATCCTAAATGGGAAAATACGGACGTTAAACGAAAATGATGATGATGATGCAACGAGTGGTGTATCAAACAATTCATATTAACATACAGAGCCTACCTATGATATAACAAGAAAATAATGTGTCTACTCGTAAACAAAAGTGAAAAATTTACGTTTCTACCATACGAGCCTCCCATTCCCAACCCAGATAGTGTTGTGGTGACACTTCTACTTCCACCTCTACCAGATGTTCCACTCCACCTGAAAAATGCAAGAGAGAAGTCTGTATTTTGAAGAATTTTGTTCTTTTAGATACTATACCAAGTTACTGCACTGAAGACAGAAAGAGGTGAGTGTTTTTTATATGATATATTTTTTTTTATGAGTATAAGAAATGACAGAATGAGTTTTCACCTGCTGTGAAAGTGAAGGCATAGTCAGTAGGTGGAGTACCTCCTTCACCATGGTGAAGCAAGTGTAGGTTCACACTGGTCACTCCTGTTCCACATCCATATCTTGGCCACCAGTGACCTAACTCCAATCTGCTCCAAAGAGTCAAGAGTTAGTACAGTAACTACTCTACCAAGGGAGCAACATATATCTGTACAATATAACTAACAAACTATCTCTCTACCACAAAAGTAATACTAAACTCCATGCTTACAGCATCTTGCTATAATTCTGGATATACAGTACCTTTGGATCTGTACAGGTTCCTTTACTTATTCTCTTTATAATTACCGAGAGATTTAAAGTGACATGAAAAATCTGAGAGGGAGTACAGCATGAACTGGAACCGACCTGGAGCAAGTGGAGGGCTGACACACCACCCCAACCACACCTTTCGTTCCGTCCTCTAGGAAGATGTGGTGAAATACATATCGGTGCATCAGTCTCCATTCTCGCTCACGTCCTGGTACAGTACAAAGTAAGTTTTATGGGCAACCCAATATGGTAGATACAATTAACATGCCAAGTTCATCACTTATAAGATGGTTTATTTAACAGTTCCCCTTGAATGAATTGATAAAATTTCTGTACTTTCAATATATTTTATTCAAATGCTGTATGAAGGAATGATGAATCAATTAATCTGATAGAAGCTGTATGTGTGTCAACAAATTCTGTTTTAATATTTGTGTTGCCGTTACAAACTGATTCTGTGTGACTATGAAAATTGATCCTAAAATTACTGTAAACAATACCGTAGGAGTGATCTCTGAAGGCAGGGAGATAGAGGCTGTGAGTGATACCATCCAGAGTGACTGTCCCCTGCAGTACACCCATCTGTTCATAGTGGGTCTGGTGGTGTCTGGGGAAGTTAATTCATATTGGCTAAGCATATTTCATTACAGTATCACTACTTTATTAAAATCAAACATTTGACTGAGTACTGTATCTAATTACACACTTGTTAGACATAGTTTCAACCTTGGAATACTCCAATGCCACTGCATTCACATTTGTAAATGCATGATTAAATAATCATACATACCCTGGTACACATAATATCATGCTACTTGCTTACATATGCCTAGAATGAAACTAACAATACTGTACAGTATATGGTAATGTTTACACAAATACAGTAATGTACAATGAAACTAAAGGTGAGGTAACTCAGAGACAAATACTGTGAAATATAAAATATTAAATGTCAAAGGGTTTCCCCCAGGTATTCACTCACTCCCTCAGGTGCATGAAGAACTCACTGCTCCAGGGTTCAGCAGCAAAGGCTCTGGCAGTGGTGAGAACTGGTAGGTCTGTATCATAGTCAAAGTGGGGCAGATTTGACACCCACTCTAGCTTCAGTTCTGCCTCAATTTCTTTAGAATTTTCTATTGTTTTTATGTCTCCCTTATCCTTTTGATATTTCCTGTTGGATAAAAGACTTATTGCTGTTGTATGGTACTGTATATAAAATAAGGTTGTATTATTTTGACTGAAATTATATATAATATTAATACACCTTCAATGCATCTTCTGACCAATTTAACCTCCCTTTCCTTAAGTAAAGTTCCTAAGAAATTTTCCTTCAACTACTGTACTGTATATGTTTAACAACATTATACTGAATTATTGTACAGTACTTGAAAAATTATATAGATTTTAACAACCTTCCAGAAGCAGCATGGATGGATTGACCTATTAATTCTAATTCCAACCTACCCCTCCAATCTGATAATTATTTTAGGTACTGCAACTGTACTGCCATACCATATCCTCCTGATATTTCACCATACATCATTTAATTACATCCTGCTTACTTGAGCTTTCCCTTATAGTGTATGTTCCAGGTAGCCATGGGTATAGCTGGGGTGATGGTGAGACCGTCAGAAGAGAAGCACCCCTCATTCTCAGTCTTCCTGAAGGCCACTGTGTCTGGATGACCAGGCCGCACTAGCAAACCTTGGCCAGGCACCTGCAAGGCAACACACACTCACCAACTACACTAAAACATTCCTAGTAATTGTGTGAACAGTATATATGAATGTGATAACTATCCCAAGATATCTCTCAAATACAGTAGTATAGTACTGTGATGAATGTTATAGCATTACATTTCATAGATTAATGTGGAAATGAACAATTTGACTCATGTCACTTTGGAAAAGTGGATGGAAGATTCAGCCTTTTTATAACACAAAGGCAAAAAACAAAAACAAAATGTGTAGGAATTGCAAATTGGTAGTTATCTTTAGCCAAATAAAATCATCATGAATGCTACGCCATTATGAAAAGGTTGCTGCAGAACAAAATTTTCCATTGTTGAGATCATAACAATTAACAGTATACTGTACATGTAGTATTTTCTCAGTACCTTGAGGTAGATGAGAACCGAGGTGAGTGCATTGGGTCGTCGCTCCATGGCTGTCACCACTCCCCAGTGCCCATCCTTACACTTACTCCCAACACCCGAGAAGAACACTGCATCTATAGCCTAGTGGAGAAGGGTGAGGTTAATTTTATTTGTTCTACTTGTTCCATCTATATAATCTAAATATTTTATCCTTCTTGACTTGTAATGCCTGGTAGTAAAGGAAAACACAACAAAATTGATGTGTTCACCTTTGGTCCTGGTTGTAGGGGTTGTGGACATTCCATTTCCTCCACACTGGTGTAGGAGCGCATTCCGTAACCAGCCTCATTTTTTGACTCTCCTTGTCTCTGTTGATTTATATCCAAGTACTGTATCAGGGAAAGGGGTAATTCTGTGTGTGTGTGTGTGTGTGTGTGTGTGTGTGTGTGTGTGTGTGTGTGTGTGTGTGTGTGTGTGTGTGTGTGTGTGTATGTATGTGTGTGTGTGTGTATGTGTGTGTGTGTGTGTACAGTATGTGTGTATGTGTGTGTGCGTGTGTGATGCTAATGGTCTACTTTTATAAGTCATGACTGCTGAAATACATTATAAGGCCATAATGGAACACAGGGTGTAATACTGAAGAGGCTAGATTTAAGTCTTGCTTCTTTGGGCTGTAGCTTCCTCAACATAATCTTTCAGGTTATGTGATTTTGTTCTTGTCTCCAAGAGTATTGTTCTTTTTCTCATGGTTCACTGGTTAATGTTGATCTTAATTACTTATTTGTACTGTTGTTCAATGAACATCAACTAGAGCTGACTAAAGTGTCCCTGGCTATTGGCTACAGAGCCATTGGAATCCCAGCCTGTGGTTCCTTTTAATGAATTCAAACTACTGTATTACGGTCCAGATCCTCGCTAAAGTAACCAATAATACTAGTCATTGAATAGCAATACTGTACCAAGGTTACAGATGCTTTTGCATGTTCATAAATATACCAATAAAACCACTCGCACACTCACCTTCCTTAGTTTTACAAGGCAGTAAAAGACAACCACCTTAAGTGGATAGAGAAGCGATGGGCAGGAGTAGGGACGTGTGACACTGGCTGGAGGTGGTGATGGCTTCAGTAGCAGCCACCACCCAACCCAACCACACACCACAGACACCAACACCACCACCACCCATGATAACAGTCCAGCCAACATGTCCTGCCAGGTGGGACTCGATATATTTTCTACTGTACAGTACATGTCTATAGCTTTTCACTCTAACTTCTGACGAGTAACATAACATGACAGAATAAGTACTCTACACACAGCATCTAGATGACTATTTGTTATATACTGTACTGTATATTATGGCTTTGTACTTCAAAGCTTGTGTTATTGTTACATTATAAATTCATTTTATGTACAGTTGCCTCCGCTTCCACATGAAGTATTTTTCCTGTCTAATAATGAAGTTATTTTCCTCTTGTTAAGATTGAATTTGAGTGTATTGAGTGTTGTATTTATGGCATATTCACACCCAACTACAAGTATGATTACCTTTACTCTATTACAGTACTTGTAACTTGCGATTCATTTATGATGGGGCTGCAAGACTGGTAATGTTGATAATACAGAAGCAGAGGCAACATTGTATTTACATTATCATAGTGAAAAAAGGAAGTTTTATCTCTAACTGAAATTATGACTATGAACCAAGACTGATAATTAACTTTGCATGTTTCTATAAAGTAATTGCCAACCTAGCTGATTAAAAATGAGAGATTACCTTGACTTAGCTAGACCAATCTTTGCTCCACTGAGACATCAACAGGTACTATTTGTGACTGCTGTAAACGATTCTATTCATCACTTATCAATGACCAGCATCCCAAACTCAGCCTCCACAGTGGACCTGGGAATACTTAACTACACAAGGATTGGAATCATCATTGAATTATGAATAAATAGAGCACAATAGAAATACTAGTTCTGAAAAATTCTTCATCTACAGACACAATAAATACACACACAATAATAAATGCTGTATATACTGTACATGTTATGGTAAGTACCAATAATACTTACAAAATTTGTTGTAAATTGATTTACATCACAAAAGTTACTTTCTGGCATCTTATATGAGGCAGTGTATGATCACGTGGGTTACCAAGTACTGTATCCCTTATCTCACCAGGTACCAGCTGAGTGAACACAAGATAATGCTGATAACTACAATGTGAAAATAACTAGAAGTACTGTAGGCTACTATGAAAATGATAGGCTATCTGAGTTCTTTCATGTACTGTATTGTAATAGTGTATCATTCACTAATATTGTGATGCTGTTCCACCACTAAATCTTTCATTTTGACCATTAATAACACATTACTTTAATATAAGGTATATATTTGTGGACCAGTGGTGTAACATTTGTGAATGTCTACCTTGGCAGTTATACTGTATCTATTTATAATGGTAGCTAAAGAGGAGGAAGGTACTTTCCTTAAGTTGTATATATATAATATCAGAATATTGTACAAGAAAGGAGTATCATAGACTGGTTTCCATGTGTAATTCATATGGAATGCTTGTAACAGAGTTGCAGAAGTCAGTAAATAAATGAAACATTTAAGAATTACCATTAGACCACAGAGCTTACCAGCAGGACTATACTGTACTGAATGCCCAAACACAAAGAGTAGTAAACTTTTAATATTCCATCAACCCAGAGTTATATTACACAGACATCATTCCAACTCTGGGATTCCTCTGACCTATTAAACATTAAAATACCGTGTAGTAATGAAATTCTGATTTTATTAGTACTGTACAGTACAATATTATATATAGTACAGTACTGTATATCTATATGCCAAAAAGTCAGAAATATTGTCTTTATGCTTTTAAAAGTTACACACCGAGATACTTCAGTAACAGAGAACAACGCAATGCTAAACCTGATACCCTCATACACTAGCTTATGATGAGAAAGGAAGAGTGCTATAATGTGATATACAATAATAAATGGATCCAATATTTTTTTTTTAGATATCTTCATCATTTATTTCTTCCCTAGAACATAATTACTAACTCTTTCTTTTGAAGGTATTAATACAAGATTTAAACCATGGTGTGACAGCCCGGACGGCTTTCCACAGGAGGACACGAGCCAAGTGGCAAACACTGAATATGAGCTCCACCATCGTGATGAAGGAGGCACCCAGGAATAGTCCCATCTGTCCACCCAAGTCACCTGAAGAACAACTTTACATTAGTTCTGTTGGTAACTTCATATTCCTCTCACAATAAAGGAAGTTACAATCATAATTAAGTAAATCACAGAATAATTTACAATAGGGTCTTGATATACTGTATTATGTTTGATAATTTTCAATCTAGATATTGTAGTTGTAATGCGACTTACTGAACCAGCTATTGAAGGTGGGTACATGCTCATGGTATTCAGTGTGGCCAAGCCGAGAATAGTAGATATAAGCCATAGAGAGGCTCAGACTGGAAAATTAAGAAAGGAAAAATGTTAAGAGTCGGTGGGCAATTTTTATCCTAACCAATTTATCTTTTACACTCTATTACTACCATCAAGCTCTCAGTAAGAACCTCTCATTCACTTATCTTGGCATGCTCAGCAGGTTTCCTACCTGGCCAATAGCTACCGATCTCATTTCTCTTCCTTTTACGCTTGTACAATAATGTCAAATCATCTTGGGAAGTATACTTCCTAACTACTGTACAGATTACTGGCCCCCCTTAAAATAAAAATATTCAAGTGCAAATTCTTGTACTGTAACTTACTTCACAGAGTCTGATGAATGGTGTAAGTTTTGTAGAACCTCATTCATCAACACTGTATAGCTCAGTTGCCTTGACATTGATGTTGTGTGGCACAGGCGGTTTGGGCCTGAATTGTCATCAAGTCAATCAGGATATAAAAGAAGGAATACCAACTGGCTGCTTAATAAAAGAGAGTTATGTACAGTACATTTAGTGCCCACTTTGAAATACGGCTATGAAACCTTGGAGTGGCATGATTATGAGACCTCAAGAGTAAGAGCAGTCGAGATGGTTATGCTGAGAAATTTTTGTAGAATTGACAAGGTGAGAAATACTGAAATCTTCAATCACTGGATCAGCAAATCACGGATCAGAGAATGGAAGAAACTGTTATGAGGTGGTATGGGCATGTGGAAAAAGGTGTACGAGTGATTTTGAAGGGAAGAGAAAATGGCATGATATGGTGAGTGATTGTGTAAGAAAGCATGGAATAAATATGAATGAAGCAAAAAAAACTGGTACATGATAGACAAGAGTGGAAAAGTTTCACAAGGAAGTGTGGACGTTAAGGCAATCAACCCAGTTTAACTTGAAAGGCAAAGAAATGGCTCCTTTCACCAAGGCTAAGTGAAGGGACATACATTGTGGATGCAAGAACTTGTGGAGGGATCTGAGAATTGTGTTGGTTTGAAAGGGGGAGTGATTGCGTGTGACCCATTTCACTGGGTACGCTGTTCTTACTTTCTGTAATTCTGCTTCCCTTTCCTAGCCCTGGCACTAGAGCCTCCTCACCCTTTGAAGAAAGGGAAATGGGGTATTGATGATGATGATGACACAACCATTTAAGTGGACACAAAAGGTAAACAAAAGGAGAATTGACTAACTATCTGCATGGTGGTAGAGGTTGCGATAGATGCACTTCTGCGTAGCGTTGTCCAAGGATAGGCAGTTTAAAATTACATCAGGCATGCACTCCTCTATATCACAAGAGAAAATACAGAATATATAGATCTTGTGTTGTACAACTACTGTATAAGGAAAACTTCATATCTATGAGGAGACCCAAACCTGCACCAGTCCAACCTCCTAAACCCAAGTGTAATACTCAGCCCACTGCTCCATGTTGAATCCCATGAAAATTATCCACACTTTTATGATTCTCATCAAACATGTGTACAGATTTTTGAAGCATGCTACTTTCTGGAACACTGTGTGATGTATAGGAAACTTAGAGCTAGATGGTTGTTTTGGGGGACAACTTAAGATAGTACAGTACTTATATGTGCTATGGAACTATTCTCTGTGGGAACATCTGAATATAGATTATAAGTACAATTGCACTTGGGAAACTATACATTTTTGTGACTGATGGGTTTAGAGCACTAAGAAGAGGAAACTTTTCAGTGACAATATTACCATACCCGTGTCATCATGAGCAAAGCGCATCGGGAGGCCTGAGCAGTTAGCAGCCTGGAGGAGACAGTAGCGGTACATGAGGGTGAAGTAGAGGTTGTTCTGTGAGTAGGCTCTTTCCTCCTCACTCTTTTTCCAGTAGTCCTCCTCCAACAGGCACCGGGGATGACCGATGTTCCACGGCCAGTCAGCCAAGTAACGGTCATGGTGGTTAATCTGCCAGCAAAATTAGGAAAGATAATTTTTGTTCTCTCTACTCTTACCTGATTTTTTTTCCTTCCTCCGTTTCCCAGCTCACATATCCTCTCTCTTCTAGATCCATACTTTCCCAGCTTCTTGAATGCAGTACTGTACAGTACATTCTTTCCTTTTTTCTAGATTCTTCCACCTCTTTCCATTCCATAATTCTTCTGTCTTTCCTTCCCTTATTTGTAAATTTGTCAGCCTTCTCCTCCTCCTCCTCCCAGCTACCTCAACATGACCTTTCCTCTTTACTGTACCTTAATTTTTCCTTCATTCCTTCTCATCCTTTCTCTCCCATTGCATTCTACCTCCTCCTCCAACCATCCCAAGACACATACCCTGGTGACAGAGAGGGCGACTGACGCGGCATTGTCTGGAGCGATATGGAGTGCGTACATGTTGGAGGCTGCTGTAGGGGTCAGATCATAGTTGGACACTGACACATGCATTCCCAACTCAGCCACTGCTCCAGTTGACACTATCCCAGGGTCATATTCTGTCGGGCAACTCTCACTGTCAGTCGAGTAAGTGAGTGATTGGAGGCTATGGGATAGTAGCACATAATCATCATTTTTTCTATTTACCCATTGTTCAGTGTTTTTATTACTATGTGATACTCTGTGCCACAATCACAGGCTTCCTGATGCTATAGCAGCAACTTAAGATACATATCATATAAAATGAAAACTGCATACAATATTATATTTAGAAATAATCTGAACTGTAAAATGCAAACCCATATTGTCTTTGAAATATTGTACATGTACAGTGTAAAAGTTCACGATGCTGATAAGACACACACCCATGTACTCATCAAGGTGGTTAGCAAAGATGATGTGGATGCCGCCCTTCATACCGGCAACAGTTTGGATATACCGGGACCTTGTCGATCCCAGAGTGGTGTGACACAAGCCAAAGGTGGTGATGCTACTTGTGAACATCGCTTCACAACACTGCTCACTACACACACAAGTTAAAGTAATCTTTAGCACTAAAATATATCATCTGTTACTTTTGAAATTGTATGTGAAGGGAGGGATCATGCTCAAAATATCATAAAATGTAAATCTTATCACAAAGATTAAAATTAAACTTGTTTACATGATGTTAAAATGAGTTATTAATTATAATAAATCATTAATAGTAGTGTATAATGGAATATGTGAACAAAACAAGATAACTTTGACTTTTTTCTTAAGGGTGTTATATATTGTTTTTATTAGAAATAGGCAGACTCATCACACCCTAGTAGCATTGCAGTTCCATTGTAGCAGGCTCGGATCACCTCCTTGCACCTGATGGAGTAGAAAAGAATGTCACTTAATGATTATCCTGTACGGCAAATGTTAAAAAATACTGTATACTGTAGTACTAAATGTAATGGTATACATATACTGTACTGACGTGGGTGAGATCCGAATGATTAGTTGCTGGAGGGTGATGTTACGTGTGGTGAGGTAGTGATGTAGGTCGTTCTTGAGGGTGACGGCTCTTCGTATGTCTGTCTTAAGGCTTTGACTGACCACCTCTGGACCACCCACTGCCAATACCACATATGAGGCCAGAGACACACTCACATTCTCCGCTACACCATCAAGACAGAGGCAAGGAGAGGATGAGCTACATTATGCAGATAGGAAAAGTATAAACAGTTTTGGACCGGAATAAATTGATACTGTACTGTACTTGTATCTGAAGAAAAATGCATGTATTACCTTCCAGCTTGGATTTCCAGAATCTTGAGAGACTACAGACGGTGAGATCAGGGAGACGAAGACCAAGAGTACTGTGGTCCTGGTAAGCTACCTCAGTGTAGGGTCTCCTCAACACAAAAGCCAAATAAGACACATGGTAACTCACGCCCACCAATAATGCCAAGCTGCACACAGAAAGGAAAGAGGTATTTTCCATTGCAAATATTATATGATTGACTGGAATATATTTTATTTTCATGTTATATTATATGCTGTAAGGATACTGCACCTGTATACTGTATAATAAGGGTGGCTCACCTGGCCAGTGTGACACAGACCCAGAAGAGGCGCAGAGCTATGTGAAGGTCTTTCTCAATGATGTGGTGAAGGCCGTGGGCCGTTGTATTGAGACACAAATTCCTGATGAAGGGTTTGAGAGGAAAGGTGAGGAAGTTTGGTAAGGAAATGGTAAGTTGTATAATCAGAGCACCATAAGACATATCCCTATCCGTATCACTTTACAATGGACTTTTGACATACATCAGACAAAATAAACTTGACAGTAGGTGGCCACAGAGTAACAAAAATATAGATACTGTAAAAATATACTTCTATGTCGCATTTTCAAGACAGTAACAAGTTAACTCATGAAATATATTAGCTTAATAATTTATATACTGTACCATCACCCCCAGCTCTAACATTCATGCATACCAACAAATAGCTGCTGGTGAAAAATATTACAGGACACTTATTAATATGTACCTGAGGGCTTCACGGGCCGAGTTCGTGATGTCTGTCGCCTGATCCAGTAGACGTTCTCGTGTCCAGCCCCGGGTCAGTCTGGCAGGTCTTGTTGTTGTTGTTGGTGTTGATGTTGTTGTTTTGGATCTCCCATCACTGTTTTCATTCTTCATGTTCACGGTTTTGTCAACGTCATCAGAGTTTGCTGTTCCACTGGTGTTGGTGTTTTTTACATTGGTTCCGACGAAGGTGTTGTTGCATTCATCTCTCTCTTTGCTTTCATCAATCATTGCAGCTCCATTATCAGTTTGTGTGTGTCCAGCATTCCCCGTGTTGTCTTCACAGCTCATATTGATGCTGTGAAACTAGAATGGAGGATAAGGGTATTGAGTGTAATTGACTGTGTTGCTGAGGGAAAAATCATGAGGATATATAGTAAAAAGAAAAAAGAATAAGAATAAGCTATACAGTACCTATAAACCCAGTGGATAATGAGGACTTACTACACCTTACACAAAATTTCTGAAAACAGTATAATGCACACCAATAACATCAGTCAGATTTTTAAAGGTAAAAGAATCCTTCAAATATAACTACGAAACACAATCTACAGTACAGTATATAGCAAGAGCTGGTTTCGTGGCATAGATAGGAGGAACCAGAAGCCACCAAGTCTCATACACGATCACAGGGTCCTTAACCAGAGATAAACTGCATCCAGTGGACTCAGTGGAGAGGACATGGGAACAGTTAGGTCTTAATACTGAGGAACTATGAGAGAAGCAGCATATATAGGGCAGTAGTGCAATATAAAATAGATAGATAGGGATATTTAGGGAGGGATGGGGAGTGGTGGTAGGCTACATTATTACCAACACCAGGAGCTCAAGTTGGAGTAGGTGGGTGCAAGTTATATATAGGGAAGGTTGGTTATGATAATGTTGGCAGCCTCATCCATTATTCCTCGTAAATATGCCAGGAAACAGACCTACATGAAGAAAAATAATGGTATCCTGTTGCCTGGAATAGTTTGGAGGAATAATTTGCTCCATATTATTTACCACCCAAAACAATGTGCTATATACCCCCTTAATATATTACTCTTATCACTGCCTCTAGACTCTTCATTATTGTAGGGTTCTGCTGGCCCATATATTGCCCTCCCACTTTGTGTAACCTAACATAATCTAACCTACCCTCTCATCGTCGTCATAACACCAGCACTATCATCACCATAACAATGAACACGAGTGAAAAACATTACTTTATCAAACGCATATTTTCTATATTTTTAAGGTACATCATATTCAATTTATGACAAGCACACACACACACACACACACAAGGACGCACACACATCATAAAACGTATAATGAAGCCATGTGGATTTAATGGTTGATACACTTGTTTATGTTAAATGTGTACTGTAGTCTGTCTGTATGGTCATATAATATGATGGACCCTGCTGCCAGCCACTGAAACCAAGACCAACCATGCAACGTATCCATCCAAGCTCGCCATTACCATCACCGTAAAATGTTTACCATTACCATCGCCGTAAAATGTTTACCATTACCATCGCCGTAAAATGTTTACCATTACCATCGCCGTAAAATGTTTACCATTACCATCGCCGTAAAAATTTTACCATTACCATCGCCGTAAAATGTTTACCATTACCATCGCCGTAAAAATTTTACCATTACCATCGCCGTAAAATGTTTACCATTACCATCGCCGTAAAAATTTTACCATTACCATCGCCGTAAATTTTTTACCATTACCATCGCCGTAAAAAATTTACCATTACCATCGCCGTAAATTTTTTACCATTACCATCGCCGTAAAATTTTTACCATTACCATCGCCGTAAGATTTTTACCATTACCATCGCCGTAAGATTTTTACCATTACCATCACCGTACAATTTTTACCATTACCATCACCGTACAATTTTTACCATTACCTATTATTTTTTATTTATTATTTTTTTTTCGTCGTCGTCGTTGTCGTCGCCGCCGCCGCCGCCGCTACTGCCACCGCTGCCGCCGCCCCGCCGCCGCTGCTGCCGCCGCCGCCGTCGTTTTTTAATAATTAGTTGTTGTTTTTTATTGTTGTTTTAATAATAATATATATATATTTTAATATATATATATTTTTTTATTATTATTTTTTTTTATAATTAACTTTTTTTTTTTTTTTTTATTTATTATTATTATTATTATTATTATTATTTTTCGTTGTTGTCGCCGCCGCCGCCACCGCCGCCCCATCGCCACCGCCGCCGCCGTCGCCGCCCCGCCACCATCGCCGCCGCAGCCGCCGACGGGGCGGCGGCGGGGCGGTGGCGGTGGCGGTAGCGGCGGCGGCGGCGACGCCGACGACGACGACGATTTTTTTTTTATATATCAGAATTATCTCTCTTTTCCTTCCCACATTCGTATTTTCTCTCTTCCCATCTTCGTATTCATTCTCTCTCTCTCTCTCTCTCTCTCTCTCTCTCTTCGGATTTTCTCTCTCTCCTTCCTTCATACTTGCTATCCAATAATAATAATTAATGAATAATTCAATGATAATGATGTGTTTCAATTTCCTTAGTTAAAAAGAAATGTGAAAATACCTAAAAATTACCCCATGAAATAAATGGATTTGGTGGCAATATTGGAGCAACTTGATTCCTCCAAACTATTCCACGCAACAGGGAGGTACCATTATATTTATTAATTAATCCTGTTTCCTGTCATATATTGGAGGAATCAATTTACTCCAAAGTTACTATTAAGGATCTCAGATCTCTCTAGAGTAATTTTGGAGGAAACAGATTCATCCAAACCATATTATGACGTCATTACAAAGAGAGAGAGAGAGAGCAATGTTGCTATGTCTTCTTGATGAAATTTCTATAATATCCCCATTGTTACCTCTGATTTTCCATGTCTAGTGAAAATTCCCCATACTTGGCATCACTTATACAGAGAAAGTTGGCTCAAAATTAATGTTTGAATGGCAGTCCATAAAGAGGGTTACTGAGTTGACTTGCCCTCCCCCCTACCCCTCATCCACTCTACCCATACCCCCTCCCTCACACCCCTGTTCGTAACCCCCCTAACACCATACCCCCATCCCTCTCCCCTACCCTCCCCTTTGATTATCGTATAATGACGTCATGATTTGGTGGAGAATGTAGTTCACGTTTTGGTTCATAATTAATTTATTATTAACTATTTTGAATTAATTTTTATATAATTAAATTTCCCGTAATTTTCCCTACATTTTGATATACTAATTTCTTTAATTATACAATTAATTAACGAAATTAGCAAACAATTTCTATTTATAATTTCCAACCGTGACTAATTGGTACATTGCAGCACCTTGAGTCCTCCAAGGTATCTCAGGCAACACAACTTAATGCAGGAATAATGCAGTTTGAAGGAATCAGTTGCCCCACAATTTTCCTATGGAAATCTGGGTTCCATTATATTATTTTGATTCCTCCAAATTATGTCAGTAAAGAGAATTAATTAATAAAGATAATGGTATCAATTCTGTTGTATGGAATAGTTTGGAGGAATCAAATTGGTCCAGTATTACCACAACCAACACCACAGCTTCGAATGAATCAACTTGGTGAACCATTCTAAAGGGGGTATAGGGGGTATTGGATGGGGTAGGGAGGAGGTAAAGAGGGGGTGGTGTATTAGGGGGGTATGGGTGGTCTATGAATGGCTGCCCAAGCTGATTCATTCGATCTGATTCACTCATTCGAAACTGGTTCATTCGAAGAGACCACGCCTACCCCCATAACATCACACCCCCTTATACACCCCCCCTTCCCTACACCTCTTCTACCCCCCCTTCCTACACCCTCATTAGAATGGCTCACCAAGTTGATTCATTCGAAGTTAATTCATTCGAAGCTGTGGTGTTGGTTATGGAAATACTGGACCAATTTGATTCCCCCAAACTATTCCATACAACAGGATTGATACCATTATATTTATTAATTAATTCTCTTTCCTGACATACTTTGTAGGAATTAAAGTACTATATAGGAACCCAGATTTTCAGTGTAATTGTGAAGCAAACTGATTCCCCCAAACTGCATTATTCCTGCATTAAGTTGTGTTGCCTGAGATACCTTGGAGGACTCAAGGTGCTGCAATGTACCAATTAGTCACGGTTGGAAATTATAAATAGAAAATGTTTGCTAATTTCGTTAATTACTTATATAAATAAAGAAATTATTATATCAAAATGTAGGGAAAATTACGGGGAATTTATTTATATAAAAATTAATTCAAAATAGTTAATAATAAATGAATTATGAACCAAAACGTGAACTACATTCTCCACCAAATCATGACGTCATTATACGATAATCAAAGGGGAGGATACGGGAGTGAGGTGGGGGTATGGTGTTAGGGGAGGTAGGAACAGGGGTGTTAGGGAGGGGGTATGGGTAGAGTGGATGAGGGGTAGGGGGGAGGGCAAGTCAACTCAGTAACCCTCTTTATGGACTGCCATTCAAACATTAATTTTGAGCCAACATTCTCTTTATAAGTGATGCCAAGTATGGGGAATTTTCACTAGACATGGAAAATCAGAGGTAACAATGGGGATATTATAGAAATTTCATCAAGAAGACATAGCACCATTGCTCTCTCTCTCTCTCTCTCTCTCTTTGTAATGACGTCATAATATGGTTTGGATGAATCAGTTTGCTCTAAAATTACCCTGGAGAGTTCTGAGATCCTTTGTAGTAAGTTTGGAGTACATTGATTCCACCAAAGTATTTCAAGAAACAGGAATAATTAATAAATATAATAATGGTAATGACTCTGTTGCCTGTAATAGTTTGGAGGAATCAAGTTGCTCCAATATGGCCACCAAACCCATTTATTTCATGGGATAATTAATAGGTATTTATAAAAAAAATTACTAAGGATATTGAAACACATCATTATTATTTATTTATTTATTATTATTATTATTATTATTGGACAGCAAGCATGGAGGAAGGAGAGATAGAAAATACGAAAGTGGGAAGGAGAGAGAGAGGGAGGGAGAGAATACGAAGATGAGAAGGGAGAGAGAGAGAGAGGAAATAATTATAAGGAAAGAAGGGACAATAAATATTTATCTATTTCTATATATTAATTTATTTACCTTTATTGCTTTTTCTTTCAACTTTAATTGATATTTTTTATAATTATTCTAAACTGAATTATTTATTGTTGTATAATTATATTTTCTGACACCTTATTTAATTATTGATAAATATTAAACCCAATTATTTCATAGAATAATTAATATATATTTATATATTTCTTATTTACTAAGGAAATTGAAACATATTATTTATATATTTACTTATTATTATTGGATAGCAATCACGAAGGAGAGAGAGAGAGAGAGAGAGAGAGAGAGAGAGAGAGAGAGACCATTTAGAAGGAAAGGAGGGACAACAAACACAAATCTGTTTTTATATCTTTATTTTTTTATTCATATTGTGGGTTTTTTCTAAAATTTTATGTATATTTTTCTTACACACACACGCACAAATACAGTCTCTCTCTCTCTAACACACACAAACATTTCTCACACACACACATCAATCTCGCTCACACATAAATGCATTCCTATTTCTCTCTCACAAACACACAGTCTCTCTATTTCTTTCAAACACACACACACACATATAAGACAAAAAACATACATATATATCATGTTTCAGTAGACTTCAGTAGGCTTGAGAACACTTCTGGAGGCTTCAGCAGGCTTCTGAAGGATTCACTAGGCTTCTGGAGGCTTCGGCACGATTCTGAAAAATTTAATAGTATTTAAAAAAAATATTTATATGTAAAAGTGAAAGAGTTTAAAATAATAATAATAAAAATAATAATAATAATAATAAAAATAATAATAATAATAATTGTTACTATTAATTATTACAATTAATTGTTACTATTAATTGTTACTATTAATTGTTACTCTTAATTGTTACTATTAATTGTTACTATTAATTATTACCATTAATTATTACTATTAATTGTTACTATTAACTGTTACTATTAATTGTCACTATTAGTGATACTGTGTTTAAGTCAGAACCGGTTAAAGTCAAAGTCCATTCCTGTATAGGTTTGGTCAATTTTTCCATTATTTGTATTTCTTTTCCTAAACCAAAATCCCTTAATTATTTTACCAGCCTTTCCATTATTATTTTTCAAGATTGATTAAAAACAGAAAAAGTTGGCATGATTCTATAGTTTTACCAAGAACTGATTTCCAATGAAGTATAAGACTTTCCTTCACATTAATAATATTACATAATTATCAAGAATGGATCACACAACCCCTAAGCAATCCACATTATCTCATATAAGTTAAATTAGATACGAGAACTTAAAATAATAATAATTAATAATGTGGTTCTCCAGAGGTTTTAACTATACTATTTTAGTAGAAATGGTAGACTAATAGGAACTCTACACCTGCTCTAATCTGTCATTGCTATACTTAAAGCCTTATTTGTGCTGCTATCGCTATATTTTACAGCCTGTTGCACCTACAATTACTTGTCATATCATTAATGGCCGCCATATTTACTGTTATGTCCCCTTATCCTTTTATCAAGCTGCCCGAATCAGTGCTCTGAGGCGAGCTTGGATGGATACGTTGTTGGTCTTGGTTTCAGTGGCTGGCAGCAGGATCCAACTTGGTGGATCGACGAATCCTTTTGTCCGACCAGAACAGTTCCGCTTGCTTTGGCTTGGTTTCACCCAAGCGAACTTCGTATCCGATTGACGACCAGATGACGTCTATTATGTCTGTGCATGTGCGTATGTATGTGTACGTAGATATGTGTGGGAGGGTGTACAATGCTGGTGTACTGTACGTTTGTGTGTATGAGTGTATATGTTCATTTATGATATGAATATGAGTGTATATGTATGTATGTATGTATGTGTGCGTGTGTGTTACGGTAACGGGATTTTCTTTACCTAGTTAGAGTGTGCTGACTGACGTATCTCTCTCTCTCTCTCTCTCTCTCTCTCTCTCTCTCTCTCTCTCTCTCTCTCTCTCTCTCCATATACAGCATAACCTCAGCATATCTTTCGTCTATCTATCTATTTGTACTGTAGCTCAATTTTTAACCAATGTTCCTTTGTACGAGGAGAATACGGGGAATAACATAAAACAATAAAAAAGTAGACACAAGAGAAGGAAGGAAGGAAGGAAGGAAGGAAGGAAAGAAAGAAGAAAGGAAGGAAGGAGGAAGGTAGGAAAGGCCAAGTACGAGGCTACAACAAGTCATATAGTTATAATAAGTCTACTTACTGACAGACCTCATGAATCTATATAGTGTATATAGGTCATGCATCAGCTTCTCCATCTTATTAGGATTATTACTCTCTAACTTTCCTTTCTTCACTAACTGTTACTAGGCTTCCCTCTTCTCTCTCTCTCTCTCTCTCAGGCAGGTCACACGGTTATGTCTTTCTCTCTCTCTCTCTCTCTCAGGCAGGTCACACGGTTATGCCTTTCTCTCTCTCTCAGGCAGATCACGCTGTTATGTATATATATATCTCATGCAGGCAGGTCACACACACACACACACAACAACAACAGCAGCAGGAATAATAACAACAACAGCAGTAACAATAACAGTAACAACAACATCAATAGTAGCAGTAAGGATGAATGTTTTTTATATATGTATGTCAGAGGAAGGGGAGCATTAGGTAACTATATACATACATATTACATGACATATATTACCTCCCCACGACACACACACACACACACACACCAACAGATCATCACAAAACCTAACAAAACACACACACACACACAACAACCACTAACACCAACATATCACAAAATCTATCAAAACAACACACACACACACACAGAAACACACACAACTGCCACCAGAAAACCACAACACCACAACAACCATAACAACCACAACAACCATAACAACCACATCAACCACAACACCACAACAACCATAACAACCACATCAACCACAACCACCAAGACCAACTAACCCACCACCATAGACGTAACACCAAGCCTTGACAAGATGGCCTCCACCTCTTCCTTTTTCTGCGTTGTCAGCTTAGAAGCCCGGCAGGAGTTGTGTTTGTGTGTGTGTGTGTGTTTGAGGCTTCACTACTACTACTACTACTACTGCTATTGTACTACTAATACTACCAAAACTACTACGACCACCAACACCACCACTCCTATTCCTGTCCCTCCCATCACTATCACCTCCAACACCACCACTCCTGCCCCTCCACCACCACTCCTATTCCTGTCCCTCTTATCACCACCATCACCACCACTCCTATTCCTGTCCCTCCCATCACAACCACTATCACCACCACTCCTGCCCCTCCACCACCACTCCTATTCCTGTCCCTCTTATCACCACCATCACCACCACTCCTATTCCTGTCCCTCATCACCACCACTATCACCACCACTCCTATTCCTGTCCCTCCCATCACCACCACTTGACGACTCCTGTCCCTCTCTCAGTTCTCATTGGCCAAGGGTTACCTATTCACTCGTATCGTATCTACAGGGTTGAGAGAGAGAGAGAGAGAGAGAGAGAGAGAGAGAGAGAGAGAGAGAGAGAGAGAGAGATTCCTTGTTTCTCACTAACTATACTAAAATCAGAGAGAGAGAGAGAGAGAGGAGAGTTGTTTGTGTGTACGAGTGTTTTTTTTTTTTTTTTTTTTTTTTGTGTAATCCTTGTTTCTCACTACACTACGGATACTAAAAATACACACACACACTCACAGGCTTCGTCATGTTCTGCAAATGGAAGGAAGACTTTTGACATATTCCTCTGAGTCACAAATAAGAAGTAAAAAAAAAATGAAAAAAAATCGTGTACACTGCAATATAGATCATTTTTAATTTACTCAAACTAAACTAAGCTGACCTGGCTATGAAAATTAAACCATATACAGAATTAAAATTAAAATAAAAAGTTGACCCTTGATATGCATTGGATAAACACTTGTATTCACTACTTGTATCCACTATTTGGCGGCGGCGGCGGGGCGGCGGTGGTGGCGACGACGAAAAATAAAAATAATAATAATAATAAAAAAAAGTTAATTATTACAAAAACAATAATTAAAAATATATATATATATACATATTAAAAAATATATATATTTAAAAAATACAAAATAACTAATTATTAAAAAAAAATAATAATAAAAAAAAAATATTAAAAAAAATATATATTATTAAAAAAACAATTAAAAGACAAATTATTAAAAAAAGACGGCGGCGGCAGGGCGGCGGCGGTGGCGGGGCGGCGGCGGCGGGGCGGCGGCGGCACGGCAGCGGCGGTGGGGCGGTGGCGACGACGGGGTGGCGGCGGCCGCGGCGGCGGGGTGGCGGCGGCGGCGGGGTGGCGGCGGCGGCGGGGCGGCGGCGGGGTGGTGGCGGCGGGGCGGTGGCAGTGGCGATAACGAAAAAACATCAATCAATAAAAAAAATAATAAATAAAAAAAAATTAATAATAAAAAAAAAGTTAATTACAAAAAAATAATAATAAAAAAAAATATTTATATTATTTAAAACAAAACAAAAAACTAATTATTAAAAAATGACGTGAAGGAAGGGGAGAAAGAAGGAAGGGGAGAAAGAAGGAAGGGGAGAAAGAAGGAGGGGGAGGATAGAAAGAGGTGGGAGGGGAGAGGGGGAGAAGGATAATACCCGTGTGACCTTTCTGCTTTTGGGGTGATTTGAGGAAGGGGAGGAAGGGAAAGGGAGGGGAGGGGGGGGGGGGTAATTTAATTTGCTACTGATTCCTCCAAAGTTTCCAAGAAAATAGATTATCTCAATATACGAGGGAAAAAAATAAGGGATCTGTTTCTCAGCAATGTCTGGTTGACTACGTAGACTCCAGATCAACACACCCACACACACACACACACACACACACACAAAGTCACACCAACACACACACACACAAACACAAAGTCACACCAACACGTCCCCCCCCCCCCCACACACACACAGTCACACAAAGTTACACCAACACACACACAGACACGCAGTCACACCAACACACTCACATACACACAAAGTTACACCAACACACACAAAGTAACACACATGCACACAAAGTCACACGCCCCTCCCCTCCTCCCACCCCACACACACACACACCAACCTGCATGCATCTCCACAGTGACGTAGAGAGTGTAATCCATTTGTGCGAATCTCTCTCTCTTCCTAAGGTTTCGCACTCCCTGGGGTTTAAAGGGTGGAGGTGCTGGCTCACTCTCTCACACGCGCTTCGAATCCCAGCAAAGACAGGATCAACTAAACCCGAGTCCTCACCCAAGGCAAAGATTTCCAGTCGCGAACGAACCAATTTCATTCGTCTAGATGGTGAACGCAGTGAAGGTCTTCAAGAAAACCGCCCCTAATGGTACGAAGTGTAGAGGCTAATTTTGTTTATTTCAGGATTATTTTAAGAGCGATGTTATTATCTGTGAATGTTTAATTAAGAGACCAATCCATCAATTCCTCGAAATTAATTATGTCAGGGAAAAAAAAATAGTATAAAAAGAGAGACTATAAAAATGCTTACTGAGATAAAAGAGTTAAAATTATATACTGAGGTGGTCTGTTTTCCATCACAAGTCAAGTTATCTGTCTTATATAAATATCTGTTTAGACAATATTGGGGCCACTTTGTGTGATGCATAATTATATAATGTACAGTCACGAGCACTAATAAGTTTACAGCTTTAGTTGAAGCTCTGAACCGTCCACTAATTCACCAACGAAGTCATTCCAATGGAGTTCTTTATCGTGCATTTATTTACTGTCTCTTTAGGTATTCGAAGCACACCTGTATACATATTAGTGCTCGTGTCTGTACACTGGCGGTCAGAAATTGTGTCCTACCAGATCCCATGACACGATGAATCACAACTAGCCGAGTTTTATTGACTCAAACAACTGTTGTGTTGTAGTGAGACGCACCCTTGTTACAACCTTCAAAGCTAGACTGTTTGTGATTCATCTTTGCCAGGGGATCGGGACACAATTTCTGACCCCGAGTGTACTATCAAAGACAAAAGTCGTGTCGTTGTCTTGTCCGATGATTTGATATAACTCGTGAAACATAATGAAAATTCCACCACAATAACGTCCATACCCAGTATGGTTAGCTCTTTATCATATGTTTCCTCCAAATTTAGCGACACGATGTTTGTTTTTGATTGTACACTGGGATACCATAGTCTCTATGAGTCGAAGCCCTAGATCTGAAGCAGCGGTTTCTGGACGACAGCCTACCTATCACCTCTATTGGTTTGAGATGTGTGTAGCCTCGTGATGGTTTGTGTGGGCTGTCATCCAGAAACAGTCTCAGGTGGGCTGGAGATTATGCTATCCGAGTGTATAAACTGACACGTGAGCTCGATATATTTTCCCTGTTCACTCCTGTACCATCTTCTTCCCTAACCTATCTATCTGTCGACATAATCTTATTCTCCACTCCCCTACCTTCTTTTCCCCTGAACCAATCCAACTGTATGCATATACAACCTTACCCTTTCCTCTCCCACTTTAATTATTTACCCTTTTCTCGACTACTTTAAATATTTTTCCTTTCACTCCCCTCACTTCTTTTCCCCTGAACCAATATCCACCTGCCCACATAATCAAGACAACATTGTCTCCCCTATTTTCCTCATTTCTCGTGAATCAATGAGCGTCTCCCCTGCAGGTAAGATCACGGTATATACCTGGGGAGGAGGGACATAATCAAAACAACATTCGCTCCCCTATCTTATTTTTTTCTCGTAACTCAATGAGCGTCTCCCCTGCAGGTAAGATCACGGTATACCTGGGGAGGAGGGACTTCGTAGACAATGCAAACACCACTGAACCCATTGACGGGGTGGTGCTCTGCGACAATGATTACCTCAGGGGACGCAAGATCTATGCCCAGGTGAGTCGTGGTGGGGGTCGTGTTGGTTGTGTTTTTTGTTCATGGTCGTGATGGTGGGTCGTGATCTTGTTGGTGTGAAGGAAGGTGTGTGTTGTCGTGTTGATATGATGTGGTGGTGTGTCGTAGTGTGTATGGTGATGTGTGTGTGTCGTAGTAAAATTTTGCTGGTATAATGTGATGGTGTGTCGTATTGTGGTGATGTGTGTGTGTTGTGGTAAAGTTATGCTGGTGTGATGTGGTGGTGTTGGTGAGGTGTGATGTGGTGGTATTGGTGTGGTGATGTGAGGGTGTGGTGACGGAGATGTGGTGTTGGTATATGAGAGGGGGAGGATGTTGTGGACGGCGGGCGGGACGAAACTATAGTGAGTGTAACCGTAGAGTTGTGTGTGTGTGTGTGTGTGTGTGTGTGTGTGTGTGTGTGTGTGTGTGTGTGTGTGTGTGTGTGTGTGTGTGTGTGTGTGTGTAAATTATTTTGAAGTATACTATTTTCACAAAGTACAATATATTCAATAATTTTATCAGCACATCAATCTAACATCTAAATTCTACCTAGTAACCTACTAATCAACCACCAACCTAACCATCAATCATCATTCAATAAATCAACCTTATAACCTACCATCCATCCATCCATTGACCTAACCTTCCAAATCCCCTGTGTGTGTACATCTATAGGTCAACGTTACATACCGTGTGGGTCGTGAGGAGGATGAGGTGATGGGCCTCCACTTCAGCAAGGAGCTCCACCTACTCACCCAAGAGATCAGCCTGGGTAAGTGTCCTGAGGGGAAGGTAACCGAGGTGCAGGAGCGACTCGTCAACAAGCTGGGTCCCAATGCCAGCCCCTTCTTCATTCATCTGCCCGAGACCACACCTTGCTCCGTCCAACTCCACCCGGGCGCTGAGGGCACGGTGAGTGTGTGTGTGTGTGTGTGTGTGTGTGTGTGTGTGTGTGTGTGTGTGTGTGTGTGTGTGTGTGTGTGTGTGTTTTGTGTGTGTTTTGTGTGTGTGTGTGTGTGTGTGTGTGTGTGTGTGTGTGTGTGTGTGTGTGTGTGTGTGTTTTGTGAGTGTGTTTTGTGAGAGAGAGAGAGAGAGAGAGGGGGGAGAGATTGTTGATGGATAGAGACAGAGTGAGAGAAAAAAAATACTTAGACAGAAATACTGGTAGACAGATATAATACGTAAATAATAGTACTTTATCTCTCACTTTCCACTCTTACTTCACAAATCTCTATCTTATTTCTCCCATCCATACGAAATTATTCAAACTATCCCTCGCATCCCTCCTTTTACCATCCCACCAACCACACAGACCAAACCATCCCTCTCATCCCTCTCCCCTCATCATACAGGCCAAACCATCCCTCTCATCCCTTTCCCCCTTCATCACACATCCCTCTCATTTCATCATACAGACCAAACCATCCCTCTCATCCCACCAACCATCCCTCTCATCCCTCTCCCTTCACCACACAGGCCAAACCCCTCGGTATCATCTATGAGCTGAAGGTGTTCGTGGCAGAGGAACCGTCGGAGAAGCCCCACCGTCGCAACTCCGTCACCCTCGCCGTCAGGAAGGTGCAGTACTGTCCCTCTGACCGCTACTCCCGTCAGCCCTCCACCATGGCCAACAAGGGCTTCACGTTCTCCTCAGGTAAACTCAACATGGAAGTGAGTCTGGACAAGGAACTCTACTACCACGGTGAGCAGATCCAACCCCAAGTGGCCGTGACCAACAACAGCAAGAAGACGGTGAAGAATATCAAGTGTTCCGTCGTACAACACATCGAAGTTACCATGACCAACACACAGTTCGAGAGAGAGGTGAGCAAAGAGAGAGAGAGAGGTGAGCAAAGAGAGAGAGAGAGAGAGAGGTGAGCAAAGAGAGAGGTGAGCAAGAGAGAGAGGTGAGCAAAGAGAGAGAGAGAGGTGAGCAAGAGAGAGAGAGGTGAGCAAAAAGACAGACAGACGTGGGAATGATTTAATTAAAGGGTATTCAGATCAATATGCTGCTGTGAGGGAAAGGATTGCAAAGTGGAAATAAGTATGGATGGAAGGATATATTATAGACATACTGTAGTAGGAAGGAAATAGGTAGAAATAGGTATACTGTCGCCAAGTTATACATACACACACACACACACACACATATACACACATTACCACTGCAACTACTACAACAACTACAACTACAACTCCTATTACTACAACTACAATAACTACTGCTGTTACTATTCCTACTACAACAACTACTATTTTATTTTCTCTCGTGTTACAGGTTGCAGGATTCGAGACTAAGGAAGGATGCCCCATTACTCCTCAGTGTCACTTCAAGAAATTATTTACTATCCTTCCCCACGTCAACAACAAGAACAAGTTTGGTATCGCTCTCGACGGCAAAGTCAAGGTGAGGTCATGGTATTGGGAGGTCATGGTGAGGGTGATGGTGATGATAGGGGTGATGGTGATGGTTAGGGTGTGAGAGATGATGATGATTGTGAATTGGAAGGTGGTGATGGATGGGAAGAGTGTGAGTGATGATGATGGATGTTGATAATTTGGTAGTGGTGATGATGGTGGTGAATAGCATGGGTGTTGTGGGAGATGATGATGATGTATAGTGACAGTAAGGTTGGTGAGGGAAGGTAAAACTAAAAAACTCTAAATAAAAGATCTTATTGTGCCAGACAAGTTCAACAAACACAAAGGTTAAATACAGACCACATAAAAACTCAACAAAAGGAAAAAACCCCATTGACATTCACAGCGTTAATTAAGGGGACAGTATACTTTTGAAAGATTGGAGTCTCCACCTTGATTCCTCCAAAATATGCCAGGAAACAGACCCAGATGAAGGAAAAATATAAAAAAAGTATCCTGTTGCCTGGAATAGTTTGGAGGAATCCCTTGCTCCAGATTGACCACCCAAAACAATGTGCTATACAATATGAGTGACTGAGTGTTACAACGTGTCAAGCGCCACGTCTACTTAAGTTAAGCGAGTTATTTGCATTTAAAGTGAGATCGTAACCCCATTCTTCAAGTGAGATCGTAACCCCATTCTTCAAGTGAGATCATAAACCCATTCTTCAAGTGAGATCCTAAACCCATTCTTCAAGTGAGATCATAAACCCATTCTTCAAGTGAGATCATAAACCCATTCTTCAAGTGAGATCATAAACCCATTCTTCAAGTGAGATCATAACCCCATTCTTCAAGTGAGATCATAAACCCATTCTTCAAGTGAGATCATAAACCCATTCTTTCTTTGACTTCCCCTACAGGACACCGATGCCAACTTGGCCTCGTCGACTTTGATGCGTGAGGACGAGAACGGCCAGCAGGACGCCCTTGGTATTGTGGTGTCGTACAGTCTGCGTGTGAGGCTCTACTGTGGCGCCATCGCTGGGGAACTGCTGACGGACCTGCCCTTCAAGCTGGTCCATCCCCAACCAGCAGGAGCCACACAGGCATCGTTGGCCCCCAAGGCTGTCACCACCAATGCTAAGAATGATGCTGAGGGACTTGAGGTGGAGGAGTTCAGTAACCTTCGTCGTGGCATGAGTGTTGATGATAACCTGTAAACGCAATATTCAGGACCCCACCTCAATATTCAGGACACACCACAACATTCAGACGTCAAATACCATCTCGAGACGTAAATCAACATTCGTAGACGTCAGCCATAACCTTCAGACGTCAAATATCATCTCGAGACGTTAATCATCAATCGTAGACGTAAGCCACAATCTTCAGACGTCAATTACCATCAGTAGACGTCACTTTCCATCGACGTCAAAATACACACACACACACACGACCATATTTAATTAAGGGATAAGGGACTAGTATACTTTGGGTTTATTTAGAGCACTTTGATTCCTCCAAAATATGCCAGCAGGTGTAAACAGCGATATTGATCCAAATTCACGATGCTCTGTTGCTTGGAATACTTTGAAGGAACCAGTTGCTCCCAGTCCACCTACAAAAGAATCTTAATCTCTTACTTAAACGTGAACAAGGGCATAAATATATCAATGTTGTACTTGTATGGTGTGTGTGTTCTGCATGGACCTCCTTTACACATCAATATACATATGCTATTCTAGATTACAACACATAATTATTTTTCACTGTCTATCTGCATCCAAATTATTACGATCTTTCTATATACGTCTCTCTTTATCTGTTGACACATATACCTCGTCCTCCTCTTCCTTCTCCTCTCCTTAATTACCTCCTCTTCCTCTTCCTCTTCCACCTTCTCCTCTCCTTAAATACCTCCTTTTCCTCTTCGTCCACAACCTCTTCTTCCTCCTCCTCCTTCTCCTCTCCTTAATTACCTCCTCTTTTTCCTCTTCCTCCTTCCTCCTCTTCCTCGTCTCCTCCGACTCGATCTTATTTCGCGACGACCGAAACTCGCTTCACCATCACAAAATCCAACTAACAAACGAACGAAGTAATAGATGTTATTAATTCACGTCCAGTAACTACATTAAATTTAAGTGTGTACATGGAGCCATTATGATATTATTGTTTTTGTTCCTTATTTAATATTCACTTGTGACTAAATTATAGATATACATATAATAAATATATATATATAGGTGCTGTGAATCATTGTTATTGTAATGAATTATAGAACTTGTACACAGAAATCTGGTGTTTTCTTATTTATTTCATTCCTGTCAACAAACGCAATTCTTCTTCCAGAGAGAGAGAGAGAGAGAGAGAGAGAGAGAGAGAGAGAGAGAGAGAGAGAAGGAAGCCATACAAATGTAAACAAGTAGGGATGCCCAACTGGCTTACAGATGAGGGAGGGAGGGAGGGAGAGGGGTGAGGGGAGGAGATGGAGGGATGGATAGAGAGAGAGGGGTGAGGGGAGGAAGAAGGGTGTGAAGGAGAGGGAGGGTAAGGAAAATGAAGGAGGGAGAGAAAGAAGCAGGGAGAGGGGAGAAAGAAGCAGGGAGAGGGGAGAAAGAAGCAGGGAGAAGGGAGAAAGAAGCAGGGAGAGGGGAGAAAGAAGCAGGGAGAGGGGAAAGGAAAGAAGCAGGGAGAGGGGAAAGGAGAGAGAGGTCGAGGTAACAAGAGGGAAAGAGAGCAAAATAATAAAATTGATAGTTGTTGATGAAAAGTGTGAAGATTAAACAATAATTACATAAAGTCAGGCACCACAATCACATCACTGGAGCAGGTAGTTTCTGGACGACAGCTCACCCAAAGGCTCCATTGGTTTGAAATGACGTGTGTGGCCTCGTGATGGTTTGGGTGAGCTGTCGTCCAGAAATCACCTGCTTTAGATCTCTGGCTTAGACTCAGGTGGGCTGTATAGGGATTGTGGTGTGTGAGTGTACAGACGTAGGAAATATTAAATGACAAAGGGGATGGATTTGAAATGAAAGAAGGGGTAGTGGAGAGATAAGGAAAGGATAGAAAGGAGGGATGGGAAGGTGGAATAGAAGAGATGGGAAGGAGAAATGGAGAAGGGAGGAAGGAGGAATAGAAGGGATGGGAAGGAGAAATGGAGAAGGGAGGAAGGAGGAATGGAGAGGGTAGGAAGGAAAGGAGAAGGGAGGAAGAAGGAATGGAGAGGTTAGGATGGAGGAAAATAGAATGGAGAGGGTAGGATGAAGGAAAGAAGAGGGTAGAAAGAAAGGAAGGAAGAAAGGAGAGGGTAGAAAGGAGAAGGGAGGAGGGAGGAAAGGAGAAGGGAGGAGGGGGGAATGAGAAGGGTAGGAAGAAAGAAAGGAGGAAGGAAGAAATGAGAGGGTAAGAAAAAGGAGAGTGTAGGAAGTAGAGAAGAGAGGAAGTGTAGGAATTGAGAAAAAAAGTAGTGTGGTAAAGGTGAAGATGGAATGACAAAGCAGGTATGGTATGGTATGGTATGGTATGGTGAGGAGTGGGGGTGAGGGTGGATTATTATGTTTCTTGGGAGTGGGTGGGAGTGGGTGGAAAGGGGGAGTTTAGGTGTGTGTGTGTGTGTGTGGGGAGGGAGTTAGAGGTGGGGGTGGGGTGGGGGTCAGGAGAGGGAGGGAGTTAAGGTGATGGCAGCAGGTAGAAGCCATCAGGGGGTCCAATTAGTGGCACTGAGGGGGGGAGGGGGTCATCTACACAGGGGGGGAGGTCATCTACAGAACACATACTGGAGTCGTCGTAACTCTACAACCCACAACCACCTGGCAGTGATACCCTTCAAGTACATCCCAGTAGTCTGTTTCATGACACTGTTTGGGGGAATCAGCAGGCCCTCAAACCGACCCCTGAAGGACCTGGATTACGTTAAGGTGTAGTAGGTTCATTTGTTGGTGTAGTGGAAGGTGTCTGATTCTTCCAAACTATGCCACGAAACATACCCCCTGTAAGTACCACTGAGCGTGTGTGTGTGTGTCTGTTTCCTGGTAAAGTTAGGAGGAATCAGTAGCCTTCCAATTTACCAACATGAGAACAACCCCTTAAGGTGTAGGTGAGGGTATATAAGGCAGGTGAGGGGCCTTGACAAGTGATCCCGTTGTCGCTCTCAGAGTCACCAACACCACTTCTCTCTCTCGTATACTAACTCGTCGCAAGACACTCTAACCTCACTTCGATGGTGAACGCCGTGAAAGTCTTCAAGAAAACTGCCCCTAATGGTAAGTTGGTGGGTGGGTTTGGTGGGTGGGTGGGTGGAATGGTGATACGATAAGTTATAAATAGTTTAGGGACCCTGTGCATGATCTAGTCCTTCAAATATTGCCACGAAACACATACACACACACACACACACCTATGCATGGTCAGGTGGAATCAAAAGCCTCCTCCAATTTTCTTACACGATCTCAGGGTCCTTAAGGTACACAATCATACATACATACATACGGTACATTGTCACCTAAAGTTCGTTCAATACGGCAGACAGCTTTCAGGTTAATTTCAGATTCATTACATTATACATCAGTCTATTTTAGTTGATACTAGGATGGTGGTGAACAGGTTGAGTTGATTATGATGAAGTTAGTGATGGTGGTGAGTAATGATGGTGATGTTGTGGTGTAGGTAGGTGACAGGTGATGGTGGTGAGTAGGTGAGGTAATAGTAATGATGGTGAGTTGTGGTGTAGAGAGGTGACGGTGGTGGTGGTGATGGTAGTGACTAGGTAGGCTGATGAAATGGTGGTGGTGAGTAACTTCTAAGTGATAGTGGCCAAGACAAGAGTGGTATGATAATTATATATATATGGCAAAGTTTTCAACGTTTTCACTCTTGACTAGCCATGCAGGACGGGATGGGAATAAGTCTGAAGCTCTATAGTGATTCCAGAGCTTAGAGGTTATAACTTATACATGCAGGCTATACATTTTAATTAAGTTTCATCAGTCTTAATTGTTCAGGTTTCATTCACTTTTTATCTACGTCAATGTATTTTCTTCAAGCCTGATATTTACACCTCTCCTTCCCCCTACAGGTAAGATCACCGTCTACCTAGGTCGTCGGGACTTCGTGGACGACACCACCGGCACCGAGCCTGTTGATGGCGTCGTAGTGTGTGACAATGATTACCTCCGGGGCCGCAAGGTCTTCGCGTCCGTGAGTATCATTACCAAAAATTTAAGAGAGAGGAATTGGAACTAAGATTTTGTCTATATTCAAATTGTAGGGTAACTGGTTTCTCCAAAACGTTTCATGGGGAAAATACACCAGTCATAAGGAAAAATGATTCCTTTCCTCAGTCTCACTAATTCACAGACAAAACCTTAGGCTCTTCATCATTCTAAGTATTTTTGTTGTTGCTGTCTTATATCAGATACATAGTGTCTTTAGCATGATCTTAATGTCTTAATACTTATCTTCCGGCCATGTACTGTATGTCTTCATTGTCACACACACACACATATATTGACCCCCACCAGGTTACGGTCACGTACCGTTTCGGACGCGAGGAGGATGAAGTCATGGGGCTCAACTTCAGCAAGGAGCTCCTCCTCACCACCCAGCAGATCTACCCCGCAGCCAACAACGCCGAGATGACTGGTGTCCAGGACCGTCTCGTCAAGAAGTTAGGCGCCAATGCTTATCCTTTCGCTGTGACTCTTCCTGAGTCTGCCCCAGCCTCCGTCCAACTCCACTCTGGGGAGGAGGAAACTGTGAGTTGATATCACCACATTATACCTTAACACATGCATAGTCAGTCAGAGGGTTGATTATAAGGAGGAGCAGTAACGGAAGATTATATTTGTGGGGATTATTTAGAGGGTTGATTATAAGGAAGATTAGTAAGGGAAGATTATAGTTGTCGGGCTTATTCAGAGGGTTGATTATAAAGGGGAAAGGTAAGGGTAGATTTTGTGGAGAATACTATGGAGGATTACTAAGGGAAGATTATATTTGTGTGGATTACTAAGACTGTTGACATTGAGGAGGGATTACTGCTGCTGTTGTTGTTGTTGTGGCCTTGTGTTGTGTTGAGTGAGTGAGGGAAGCCAATCAGGTATTGTTAGGTAACCTACTCATTTTTGTGGGTGCATTATTCACTCACTCACACACACACACACACACAAACACACACACACACACAAATCCTCAATTTAACGAGATCCTAACGTAACCTAACCTGTGCACCCTCCTCTTCACACACACACACACACATCATCTGACTAAACTACACACACCATCAACTTAATGCAACTTAACCTATCTTAACCTGTTCCTCCTCCTCTACACACACACAGGCCAAGCCCCTGGGTGTTATCTACGAGCTGCGTGTGTTCGTGGGGGACAACTCTGATGAGAAGCCCCACCGTCGTAACTCTGTGGCTCTGGCCGTACGTAAGGCTCAGTACTCCCCCATCACTAACAGCCACCGTCAGCCCTCTACCCTCGTCAGTAAGGGCTTCGCGCTCTCCTCTGGCAAGCTCAACATGGAGGTAACCCTGGACAAGGAGCTCTACTACCATGGTGAGCAGGTGAAGGCTAACCTCGCCATCAACAACGGTAGTAAGAAGACCGTCAAGAACATCAAGGTGGCTATCATCCAACATGTTGAAGTTACCATGACCAACAGCCAGTTCACCCGTGAGGTTAGTCAATCAGTCAATATTAGGTCAAAGCAACAATAATAATAATAATAACTACTTAACTATCCCATCAAGGCCACATGGAACCGATAATTATAGGCAGAGATAAACCAAAACCAAAAAACTGAATTCTACATGCATCTGCTGACATCTTCTCGTGTCCATTGCAGGTGTCCTCTCTGGAGTCTAAGGAAGGTTGTCCCATCACCCCCGGCACCAACCTCTCTAAGCACTTCAACCTCGTGCCACTCGCTTCCTCCAACAAGAACAGGAGTGGTATTGCTCTCGACGGCAAACTGAAGGTGAGGGAAATGAGGGGGAGAAGATGGGAAGGGTAAAGTTAGAGACATGGGGAAGGGAAAAGAGGGAAGGGAAAATGGGAAGGGAAAAGAGGGAAAATGGGAAGGGTAAAATGAGAAACATGGGGGAGGGGGAGAATATGTAATGGGAAAGAGGGAAGCGATGAGTGAGGGTTAGGTAAAGGAGGGAATGCGATGGGAAGGGTAAATTGAGAGAGATGATAAAGGTAAATGAGGGAGATATGGGGAAGGGAAAGAAGGGAGAGAGAGATGGGGGAGAAGGGAAAGTGAGAGAAATGGGGAAGGGAAAGGAGGGAGAGATGGAGAAGGGAAAGGGGGAGAGATGTGGAAGGGAAAAGAGGGAGAGATGTGGAAGGGAAAAGAGGGAGAGATGTGGAAGGAAAAAGAGGGAAGAAAAAACTAAGCCAGGCAAAACACGCCCCAATCTACCCAAACTAACCTGCACACAATGTACCCAAACTAAGCCAGGTCCTACACGGCACAATGTACCCAAACTAAGCCTGCACACAATGTACCCAAACTAAGCCTGCACACAATGTACCCAAACTAAGCCTGCACACAATGTACCCAAACTAAGCCTGCACACAATGTACCCAAACTAAGTCTGCACACAATGTACCCAAACTAACCCTGCACATAATGTACCCAAACTAAGCCAGGTCCTCCTCTTCCCTCCCACCCACAGGACACCGACGCCAACCTTGCCTCGTCGACCCTGGTGTCAGCTGGTAAGAACGTAAACGACGCTGGTGGTATCGTTGTGTCGTACAGCCTCAGGGTCAAGCTCAACTGTGGTGCCCTGGGAGGTGAACTGGTGGCTGACCTGCCCTTCAAACTCATGCACCCAGCACCAGGTCGGTCGTCTCTCTTTTTTTTTTTTTTTTTTTCATTTTTTTTTTTTTCATTTTTCTTATTTTCTTTTGTTTTGCTTTTCTTATTTTTTTTTTTTTTTTTTTTTTTTTTTTTTTTTTTCTTGTCATTTTCTTCGGTACTGGTTTGATTATAATAGGTTTTTTTGTTTATCTGAAGTATTTTTTCGCCATCAGAGTTTCCGTTTGTTTTAGTTGTCGTTTTCACGCCCTAGAGGAGTCCGTTTTTGTCATTTTTTTTCTCCCTTAATTAGTATTTCTGGTCATTTTTCTCCTTTTATTACTGTTTTTTTGTCATTTTCCGGCACCTTTTCTGTGTGTCAAAAATTTAGTCCTTTTGTCATTTAGTTTTTCTTAGTTATTTTCCCTTCCCATTCTTCCTGTTCTCCACATCTGACCCCTCGACCTCCTTCCTCTGACCACAGGTGTTGCCGTCAAGGCCAAGGCTGATGCCAACTACACCGGCGGGGAGGACCTCGAGTTTGAGGACTTCGCCAGGCTGCGTCGTGGCCAGAGCGTCGACCAGGGTTTGGAATAAGACGATAACAACAACAAAAAGCGGTTGCAGGCCTCCATCTATCCATCTGCAACTATGCAACTAAATCTTGCAGGGGTACAGGCTCCCCAACTCTTCACTCACTCACTACACGCCATCTGGCACCCACGCCTTTTCCACGACTCCCACGCCCTCTATGGTAGAGTAGTCAAGCGAACGAAAAACGACACGGGATTTTAATTTTTTTTCTTTGCAAACGACTCGACGTGACGATGTCAGAGGGAGGGACGAACGGACTACACACCGTCAGTCACTCTCAAGGCAGCGGCCGCATCTTACACTCAACTCTTCTGTCTCTTCCTGTCTGTGTCTCTCACTAGTGTTGTCTCATCCTCTATAACAAAACTTTCTCATAATAATAATAATAATAAAATACCATCAATCAACTGTCCGACTCACTCGTATAGAACAGAATTGTGACCTCATGACATCACCATCATCACCATCACCACCTCCACTCCTACACCTCCCTCACGTCTCTGGGGTGAAGGAGAGGGACAATAATAATAAACAAAAAGGTCTAAACAACAACAACAACAACAACTACTACTATAATTAATCAAGGTTCCACCACAATAACATCAACATCATCATCAATCTGTGTGAACATAAAAAAACAACCAAATAATTATATACACGTGATTATAAAAAAAAAAAAAAAATTGGTGAGCTCCGGCAGCAGTTGTGATAATAATAATAGGTAAAAATATTAATAATTATGTTTGTGTGTTTATCATTACTGTAATTTTTTCCTCTTAGGTTGAATTTGTAGCGTACGTTTACCTATAAAATATTTTTGTTTTGTCTGTTTGTTTGCTCCAGTTTTCAGTTTCAACAAGTCGAGTCATGTCAACAAAGACGAGACCAATGAAACAACAATAAAATCTAAATTTAACCAACACCCTCGACCTTAATTTAACTCCTCAAAAAAAAAAAAAAAAAAAAAAAAAAAAAAAAAAAAAAAAAAAAAACCTCGACCTTAATTTAACCCCTAAAAAAAAAATTATAATAATAATAATAGTGAACACCTTATCCTAGCAAGGCATATACTTTCTCCTTAATTAAGGGGTTATATAGCATGTTGTTTTGGGTGGAAAATCTGGAGTAAATGATTCCTCCAAACTATTCCAAGCAACAGAGTACCAATATATTCATTCATTGGTTCAGTTTCCAGACATACTTTGGAGGAGTCAAGGCACTCCAATGTACCAAATATAAACTATCTCGTTAATTAACAACATAATATATATATAATTTAGTCAAGGAATCCCCCTCTTCATATCATTTTCTGTTATCCTCCTCCCCCTCCATCCGTCTCTCTCTCTCTCTCTCTCTCTCTCTCTCTCTCTCTCTCTCTCTCTCTCTCTCTCTCCTGTATATCCTGTCCAATACACACATTACAATAATCTACATTTCCCTTATGACTCTCATCCTTTTCATATTTCCTGTTACCAGAAAATCTAATATCTACTCTCTCACCTATACCTTCCTACATAATATATACACCTATTGCCTTCATTTTTTTCTCTCTCTCTTTGTGTGTGTGTGTGTGTGTTTCTCTCTCTATCTCCCTCCCTCTCTCTCTCTCTCTCTCTCTCTCCTGTTATCAGATACGTTATCATA
>JAWZYT010000001.1:90000-95000 GCA_034508575.1 Petrolisthes manimaculis
GGAGAGGCTGCTTGAGGATAGGGTCGAGGCGTTAAAGATGAAGGATGGAGGATCGTGTATGAAAAAAATAGGTGGCTTCTGATTCCTCCTGACCATGCCACGAGACAAGCTCCTTCCATATGGGTGGGGTTTCGTGGCAATATTTGAAAGACTCGTTTATTTCCAATATTCTGACTACATCACAGGGCCCCTTTAAGGAAGATATGTACAAAAGAGAGGTGGAGAATAAGGCGCAAAACAAGGAATTAAATGTTGGGAGAGAAGAGTGGAAAGGTGAAGAAGGGAAGCAGAGGAATGGGAAGAAAAACAAAAAACTAGAGAGGAAGATGGACGAAAGCAGTGAAATAAAAAGCAGTGAAATGCAGAAAAGGAAAGAAGAACAGAGTGGAAGTGAAGCGAGGGAAAGGAAATGAACGAAGATGAAGAGAAAGGAAGAGGGCAGGAAAATAAATATACCGAACATAGAAGGGAAGGAGTGAATGAAAAAAGGAAGGAAGAAAAGCGAAACATATGGAAAGGAAGGTGGAAGGAGGAACGAGGGTGGAGGAGTATTGGTGAGGGAGGGGGAGAGAGGGAGAGGGAGAGAAGGAGGGGGAGAGAGGGAGGAGGAAAGAGGGAGGAGGACTATTGGTGAGGGAGGGAGGGAGGGAGGGAAGCTTGCAGGGGTGGAGTCGTGTGAATGAGCAGTAGAGTGGAGGCGGGAAAGGGAAGGAGTGAAGTGGAGTAGAATGGAGTGGAGGAGGTACGGGTGGAGGGGATGAGAGGTAAATAAAAAACTATATGGAGGTATGTGAGGAGGAAAGAGGAGAGGGATAACTATGATGAGAAATATGCAGTAAGGTGGAAGAGGAGTAGAGAGGAGGATAAGGAAGGAAATAATGAAGAGGAGAGAGATAAAGAAAAGAATAACGAGGCGAGATGAAGAGTATCAAGTAAACGTATAGAGGAGGAGGGAGGAAGGAGAAGGAGGGAGGAGTAGAAGGAGTAGAAGAAGGAGGAGTAGGAGGAAGGAGGAGTAGGAGGAAGGAGGAGTAGGAGGAAGGAGGAGGAATGAGGAGGAATAGAAGAAGGAGGAAGAGGGAGGAGTAGAAGAAGGAGGAAGAGGGAGGAGGAGGAGTAGTAGGAGTAGGAGGAAGGAGGATTAGCAAAGGTGAGGTAAGGAGGGCAAGCGGGTAAGGGGGTAAGAAGGGCACGGGGGTACGGAGGGCACGGGGGCAAGGAGGCGTGGAGGGACGGAGGGAGTAGCCTATACTGACGTGAAGGAGTGGAGGGAGGGAAGAGGGAAGACAGGAGGGAGAGTAGGAGGGATGGACTATAGTGTGTGTGACCATGAGTGAGGTGGGTCCTGTCTAGTGTCTGGTGGTGGTAGTAGTGTCGTGAGAGGCGGCGTGGAAGGTAGTGGTGTTGTTGGTGAGGAAGGTGTGAGTGTAAGAGAGGGTGAGTCTTACAGTGTATATTATCGTGTTCGTCCCGTCAGTGTATGTATACCAACGTCGTGTTGTGTTGTGATGTGGTGTGATGTTACGGTGTTGTGTTGACCTCTCATGTTTAGGATGCTGTGTAACCTGTGATGTATTAGATGCTGTGTAACCTGTGATGTTAAGATGCTGTGTAACCTGTGATCTTAAGATGCTGTGTTGTGTTGTAATGTGAAGATGGTGTTCTGTGTTGTGATGTTACGATAACGCGCTGTGTTGTAAGCTACAGTTATTGTACCTGGGTGTGAATATAGTGACGTCAGAGTTATACGTTTACAACAAACGTTTCATCTCCAGCGATCTGACGACACGTAACGCGGGGTGACAATGTTTACGCTGAAACGTGTTACAGAAAGATGCAACAACACCAGGTATGCTGTAAAGGTGTTCAGCTAACACTATACACCACTAAGTTACCGTTACGTGGTATAGTATAACGAGGAATATAATGTAGTGTGGTGCTGTGACAACCCCTATATAACGCCGTGTGGTGAGACATGGAAACTCTTCTGGCACGCATACAAAAATGTGCTTCACCTGAACGTATGTATCACAGTGCAGTGTCTAGTGATTTTATGTTGACGATAATGGGGTTCCTTGTTGACACTACCTACCTCTCTGTTGTTGTTGTTGTTGTTGTATATGGACGAGTACCACATAGACCCTATAATGATATCCCATTCAACTCTCACTGGATGGTAGCGTTAGGCAGTTCAATAACCTCCTACGGTAACCAATAACAATAATAAAAAAGGTTATATTTATCATCACAGGGTCTATACGAGTACAGGAGTCAGCGGACGTCGTGTTATGATTGTGTTCAAAGTGATGATGACCTTCAATATATTATGATGAGATGGATGAACATGACCGTCTATACTTACTGTATATTATATTGGGGAGTAATGTAGAGGAATGAGTAACACGCAAAGTATGACAGTCTTTAACCTTTGTACAGTCGCGGCACATAGTCCTTGACCAGGGTGTAAGGGGAAGTCTGTTCAAAGACTATGTACCCTGACTGTACATCTGTGGGCTGACGATTTTGATATTATCTTTAACTAACACTATACATCTTATTCATTTTTTTTTTAGGGAATCGCCACCTGGGCCACGGTAACGGGCTTGATTAAGCCTATGTCCAGTGTCGGATCATATTATACAGTACTATGAATATTAACTCCAGTTCAAAGTGACACACGTACCAACATTCCTCCCTGTGAAATGCCTTATTGAGACTGAGGTTGTGTTATTATTTTTTTTTCCGGTTCATTGGAGTGACTTGATTCCTCCAAAGTATACTAGGACACAGGACCAGAAGAGCAAAAATAATGGTGTTCTGTTGCTTGGAATTGTTTGGAGGATTCACTGAGCCTGTTGCTCCAGATTTATCAACACAAAACTTCCCCCTTAAACGAAAGGTGTTATTATTTGATGTAAGGTTACCGGAATTCAACTCTGTACACACACGAACCTCCAATGTGTAGACACAAATCTTCGTTCAAGGAATAGCAAAAAAAAAAAAAAAAAAAAAAACTTGTCATTACGTCGGCGTGTGTCTGACATTATAGAGCAAAAGTATTATAGTGTTACATTATTTTTTTGTTATATTTTGAGTCAATTACGTGTTACAAATTGTGTCTATTTTATATTGTTTGAGTTTTTTTTTTTTTTTTTTTTTTTTTTTTTTTTTTTTTTCAGTACTATACCGAGGGAAAATTATTGAGCGTTAAAATGTGGTGTGTCTGAATTACCGAGCGACGTGAAATAATCTAACAATCCCACACTACAATTTGGGAACACTGGACATTGCGCTTCAAGGATGTCATTCGTACATACCTGTCCCCCTTCCCTCACCCCATACCCCCCTCCCTACACACATATACAGTCCCCTATTACCCCATCCCCCAACACAACACATCTCCCTCCCTACACACATATACAGTCCCCCATCCCCCAGCCCCCAACACAGTCCCCTATTCTCCCGGCCCCCAACACAACACACCTCCCTCTCTCTCTCTCCCTTCCTACACACACATAAAATCCCCTAACCCCCCAGCACCCAACACAATACACCTACCTCTCTCCTTCCCTCCCTCCCTATCCCCCCAGGCCAACACACCTCCCTTTTTCTCTCTGCCCCTCCCCCCCCACACACAAAGTTTCCTATTCCCCCATCCCCCATCACCTCCCTCACTCTCTGCCCCTCCCCACACACACATAAAGTCCCGTATCCTCCCCTCCCCCCCTCCTCCCCTCCCTCCCACACCCCAGCACCCGTCGACCTGTTTCAGTGATGCAATACACCTTCTGAGGGTAATAATATAATTCTCAGCAGCTTCCTCTTCCCTTACAACAACATACACTACCGTAACCCCCTGCATGCCTTTCTCTCGTCACCTCTAATTACTCATCCATACTATAATTACGTCTGGTTGTTTTCCTTCCCCACTTCACTTTTCTATTTCTCCTTCCCCACTCTTTCTATATATATACCCATCTACCACCACCGCCTTCCATGACCCCACTCTCATTCACATTAAAATTACGTCTAGCATATCTTAACCTCCTACGATGTTTTCCCCTTCCTCGTCCCTCTCCTTACTCCATTCACAAAGTTGCCATGCGCCAACTACCCTTCGAACTCCTCCTCCTTCTCTACTCCTCTTCACCTCTTACTTCATTCATTACACACTTGTGCTATCACCAGTCAGTCAGTCAATTTTCTCCTTCCCCCCCTCCTCTACTCTATTCCTACTCCACTACTTGTATTACCTCGTTCACCTTCCACTTTACCTTCTGCCTCTCCTACCTACCTGCCTACACCCTTGCTCTCACTCCCACGTCAGTAATTCACTTTGTCTCTCACTCAGGCGATTTCCACCAGCTAGCCCTTCCCTTCCCTCTACTCTCCTCTCCTCTCCCTTCCCTTCCCTTCCCGTCCCTCCTCTCCCTCCCTCCTCTACTCTACTCTCCTCTCCCTTCCCTTCCCTTCCCTTCCCTTCTCTCCCTTTCCCTCCCTTCTCTACTTTCCCTTCCCTTCCCTTCCCTTCCCTCCTCTCCCTTCCCTTCCCTTCCACACTTTTCCCACGTTACATTATAGAGTGAATGGAATTGGTGGTCAGATTATTGGCGTATGGTAACTTTTGATAACAAGTGACGATGCATAAAATCCAGGATGCATGCATTTATTTTGACATCCATGCATTCATACACACAAACACACAATCTAATATATACATACAGTACAGGCATATACACACACACATACACACAATCTAATATATACACGCGCGCGCTAACCCTCTCCACCCACCCTCCCTCACACACACAAATAGAAAATGCATGCATACATACATACATACTTTCCCCAGAGTGTATTTAGGCCATAAGGAACTAACTAACTAATTAATTAATTAACCAGCATCCAGCCAAGGATTAAAACCCAAGAAATTACACTAAACAAAAACTAGTGTGGTTGAGGAAGGTCGTCAATGTTGTCTATACCCTTGTGTGTGTGTG
>JAWZYT010000001.1:97500-122500 GCA_034508575.1 Petrolisthes manimaculis
CTTTCTCTCTCTCTCTCTCTCTCTCTCTGTCTGTATGTCTGTCTGTGCCCCGCTCTCTCGCTCCCTCTCCCGCTCCCTCTCCCTCTCTCTCTCTCTCTCTCTCTCTCTCTCTGTGTCTTTGTGTGTGTGATTGCTTTTTCTTGTCTGTATCCTGTTCTCTCTGCTTGCCTACCTGATGAATGTTTGCTTGCTTGCCTGGATGACCACTTGCTTGTTTACCTGTTGAATCATTCCCTCCTGACCTTGCACCTATCTGCTTCTTTTTCCTCTTAACTAATCTGCTTGCATTATTTCCCTTTTTTCTCTTTTCCTTTTCTCCTGCATACCTTCCATTCTCCTCTTCTCTTTATCTACTTGCCCCTGTGTCTGCTAATCTGTCTTATTCCTCTCTGCCTGTCTGTCTATCCATCAGCTACTGCCTGCATGCTCAGCAAATATTCTCTCGTCTTCGTCTCTGCCTTCCTTCCTTCCTTCCTTCCTTCTGTTACTCTTAATCTTCTCCTACTCACACACACACACACACACACACACACATATTTAGAACAGTAAACCATGAGTTGTATTTCTATTTCCAGCTCACAACATCCTACGGAAATACGATTACAATAACTCAGCACTAACGGATATTGTGACAAGGAGAAACAAATTTATGGTGTGGGTGTGCGTGCGTGTGTGTGTGTGTGATCTGGCTGACGAGTAACACCGGCGGGGGGTCATGTAATATACCGCTATGAGTGTATGTGTGTGTGTGTGTGTGTGTGTGTGTTGAGTAATAACTAACATATCCGGCATCCATTACCTCTGCCTTTCTATGCTTCTATGTGTGTGTTGTTATTTAATTATTGTTCATTCTTTTAACTATATTTCAAGGGGAGATTTTTTTGTTTAGTGAATTTTCAAGGTCTGTGATTCCTCCAAACTAATATTAATGCCACGAAAAAACAGATCCCTTATTAGTATCACTGAGGTTGTCTGTTTGTTTTCTGGGACAGTTAGGAGGAATAAGTAGCCTTCCAGTTCTACAACAAAATAATCTTTCCCTTAATTAAGGTGGTAATTATTTTTTGTTACATTGGAGTGCCTTGATTCCTCCAAAGTATGCCAGGAAACAGGACCAGAAGAGCAAAATTAATGGTGTTCTGTTGCTTGGAATAGTTTGCAGGATTCAGTTGCTCCAGATTTACCAACAAAATATTTTTTCCCTTATCTATACAACTCTGTGTACAACTCTTTAAATTTTCCCCTTCCCTCCCACCCTTCCTTTCACCTCATCCTATCCCTCACATGCTACCTGTTCTCTCTCTCTCTCTCTCTCTCTCTCTCTCTCTCTCTCTCTCTCTCTCTCCAAGGAATGTAGAGGGGACTAAATGACTAAAGTTCATGTGTGTTTCTATTGCAGTGAATAGTCTACATAGTGACTCAGTTATTACAAAACAACAAACCTAAAAATAATGTTGTATTGCAGTTTACGTACTCTTACATTTTATATATACATGTTATAAACCCTCGAAAACAACAACAGCGTCAGTGATTACAAAACAACAAACCGAATAATAATAATGTTGTATTGCAGTTATATACCTACTCGTACATTTTATATTGATTTGTTATAATCCCTAGAAAACTACAGATTGTGTTGTGTGTGTGTGTGTGTGTGTGTGTGTGTGTGTGTGTGTGTGTGTGTGTGTGTGTGTATGTGTGTGTGTATGTGTGTGTGTATGTGTGTGTGTATGTGTGTGTGTATGTGTGTGTGTATGTGTGTGTGTATGTGTGTATGTGTGTATGTGTGTATGTGTGTGTGTGTGTGTGTGTGTGTGTGTGTGTGTGTGTGTGTGTGTGTGTGTGTGTGTGCGTGTGTGTGTGTGTGTGTGTGTGTGTGTGTGTGTGTGTGTGTGTGTGTGTGTGTGTGTGTGTGTGTGTGTGTGTGTGTGTGTGTGTGTGTGTGTGTGTGTGTGTACGAATTCCTGTGTCCAGTAACTAGTATATCGTAAATACAGTCGGCAGCATAAGTTCACTTCATTTATACATGCGTATGTATTAGCTATAGTAATGTAATATAATTTTAATGCAGAGATGACAGACATAGTTCTCATATGGCAAATTAGGTACGGTATGTTGTTGGAATAAAAAAAAACTGATTCAGAATGCAACTATCTGGTCATATTAGCATTATTAAGTACATAAGATGGACGCGAATTTATGCTGTACATCCTGTTTTGTTCAAGAGTGTTTACGGCTTCAAACATTAACTGTAGTAAATTAATTAATGTAGTAGTAGTAGTGAGTCATCTTATCACATCTATGTACGATACCCAAGCCACGCCACAGATAAGGAAAACTGGCCAATGGGAAGTCGGAGCAAGGTAGGGTAAAAGTCCAAAACACACAAACACACACACATACACACACTCTCATACGTACGCCACCCCACCACATGCAGGCACCCACCAGTGTACCCTCTCCCTTCCCTCACCTCCTGGCTTACTCCAGTGGTTGGTACCTTTCGTGTGAGATCGCTTCAGTATTCCTTCAGACTCCCAAAGGGGTTGACACACACACACACACACTGTTGTTGCTGCTTCTTCTGCTTAGAGGGATTATCGTTCCTGTTGTATATATTCCCATCGGCAAAGGTAAATGTGAACCACGACCAGAGTAATTTAATTAAGGGACCCTGTGTGGTGGTGGTGGTGGTGGTGTTTACGATGCATGGCTGGCTGTGTGGTGGTGGTGGTGGTGTTTACGATGCATGGCTAGCTGTGTGGTGATGGTGTTTACGATGCATGACTGACTGTGTGGTGGTTGGGTGTACGTCCGATGCATGGCTGGTTGTGTGGTGGTGGTGTGTACGATGCATGGTGTAGTGGTGTTTCTATAGGGAGTCTTAGTTCCAGTACGGTACCAAGCTATCGTTAACACCATGCACGACAATATTCTTGCATACAACACAATGTATGAAGAGTACCAGTGAATTTATTGTATTATTTTGATGTTCCAATTTGCGAAGATATGAATGAGGATTGATTGATTGATTGATTGATTAATTTGTGAGTTTTACAATTTATGAGGATTGACTGACTGACTGACTGATTTTTAAGTTTTACGTAACATTTATGAGGATGACTGACTGACTGACTGATTTGTAAGTTTTATCGGCGACGCAACAGTAATTTTTTTTTGTGAGGATATGAGGATTGACTGACTGACTGATTGATTTATGAGTTTTACCAGCGACGCAAGAGAGAATAATTACGATGATGATGATTATGAAGAGGAGTTGTTGATGTTGTTGATTTTGAGGGAGGAGGAGTTGTTGTTGTTGTTGTTGAAGTTTCTCACGGTGTCTAACCAAGCAGTCCCAAGCTCCTGAGGAAGGCTATAGCTTGAACCGGGCTCTCCCATAGTGCCCTCAGTGAGTGTATGTTGTTGTGTTGTTGGTGAGTGTGGTCGTGTGTGTTGCAGTCATCCATAATGTGTTTAATAGAATGGGGAGCTGTGTTGTTGGCGAGTGTGGTTGTGTGTTGCAGTTTTCCATAATGTGTTTAATAGAATGAGGTGTTGTGTTGTTGGTGAGTGTGGTTGTGTGTGTTGCAGTCTTCCATAGTGTGTTTAATAGAATGGGGTGTTGTGTTGCATCCTGGACAGGTATCTACAATGGCTCCATCTAGTTTCTTTTGATGTCAGAAGGGCCGGATGATGGCCTCTTCTCAGCCTGGCCAGGGAAGGGAGGATTCTGATGGGTGGATGTCAGGGGGTCGTGCATGCAGCAGGGTGTTGTTCTTAATTTTTTTTTTTTTTGATGGATTGGTGGATGATGATTTGAGTATGGATGTGTTTTTTGGAGGGTGGTTGTTGATGATTATGAAGAGTAGTGGATGGCAATACTTACTAATGGTGAGATAACGAATATGAAGGCCCCACAACCACCACCAGCAGGTTTATCACACATGTCATGATAGTACCCCATACCCTCCCCTCCCCCCCCCCACACACACACTACTGCTGATAACACAAGGTCCATTACAGAACAACTCTCCCACAACTCAACAACTAAACTCAACTCACTACAACCCTCTCACAACTCATCTATTCTCTACAATCCTCACAACTCAACCATACACACTATTTTTACTATTAACTATACTATTGTACAACTCTTTCATCCTCACAACTCAACTATACTCCCTACAACCCACTCACAACTCATCTATTCACTACAACCCTCACTACTCAACTACTCACTTTTATAACTACGAAATATACTAACTACTATTTTAACTACTAACTACATACACTATTTAGCTACCTAGGACCCCCACCCACTGATAGTTATTATTGACTAATTGTAATATTAACTTCACTGACTTATAACTAATTTTCTTATCGTCACAAATAAGGTTTCCAATTGGCTGCATGTGACTACCGCATTATTCCGTGTTGCACCTCATAATAATAATAATAATAATAATAATAATAATAATAATAATAATAATAATAATAATAATAATAATAATAATAATCATAATCATAATCATAATCATAATAATAATAGCGAGGTGATGTAAAAGGCGGGAAATACACGTAAAGTTATAGAAAAGGCGGGAAATACACTCCTGATGACATGAAAGGCGGGAAATACAATCAAAATCACATAAAAGGCGGGAAATACAATCAAAATCACATAAAAGGCGGGAAATACACGCAAGGTGACATAAAAGGCGGGAAATACACGCAAGGTGACATAAAAGGCGGGAAATACACTCTTGGTTTAAAAAAGGCGAGAAATACACGGAAAAGGCGGCAGATACACGAAAGGTGACCAAAAAAATACATGAAAAAATTACGAAAAAGACGGGAAACACACGCAAGGTAACGCAAATGATGATGAAATACACGCAAGGTGACGCAATAAGTGTGTCATATCAGCGGAGGAACGCGGAACTAATAACTCATACATGACGTTGTTGGAAAATGACTCACTTGTAGTAAAATTAATAATACTTTGTTTACATTCAGTCATGAGGAAAAAATTCATTCAAATATCTACAGGGTTAAAGGGGTGCGGGAGTAGGGGACAGGCTTGGGGGGTGCGGGAATAGAGGAGGGTTTGGGGGTGCGGGAATAGGGGGACAGGCTTGGGGTTGGTAGAAAGCTTGTTGTCCCCTATTCCCACAACCCCCTAAGCCTGTCCCCCTATTCCCGCACCCCCCAAGCCTATCCCCTATTCCCGCACCCCCTTAACTCAGCAAATAACTAACTAATTCTTGGAAGATGGGCACGGTAAAAGTTTATTGAAATTAAACACTTATATTTTATTTTTTTAAGTGAGAATGGATCACGGATATGGGTTTATTTTTATATATCAAATTTACCAGACAAACTATTTTTTTTTTTCTATAATCAGGCCACGAGGCGTAAGGACACTGTGCTCGTGTATGACAATTGGAGGCCTCTAATTCCTCCTGACCACCCCACGAAACAATTAAGATGGTCGTTCTTTTTTTTTTTTTTTTTGGTACATTGGAGTGTCATGATTCCTCCAACGTAAATGCCAGGAAACAGGACCAGAAGAGCAAAAATAATAATAAGTGTTTTGTTGCTTGGAATAGTTTGGAGGATTCGGTTGCTCCAAACCAGCACTACACAACACACCACAACCCAACAACACAACACAACACAACACAACCCAACCCAACACACCCAACACAACACAACCCAACACAGACACATATTTCCTCAAACGTCCTGCACCCATAATAAAACTACTGTAAAATTCTCCCTTCTCTCTGAACGTCACTCGCTGCTTTTCCCGTTTCCGCCACTTCCTCCCTTCCCACTCCTGTTCTGTTTAAGTGTTGGATTAGAGAGAATTGTGTAGTATAGAGGAAACCCATCCTATGTAAAATACCCATGCACCCAGAAGGAAATGGAGTGTGTGTGTTTGTTTGTTTGTTTGTTTGTGTGTGTGTGTCTGACTACATCACTGGTATCCTTAGTAAATAAACACACAGACACGCATATATTGCCAAATGTGCACATACAAACACACACACATACTGCATACATACAATATTCTTGGCTACATTACACACACACACACATCCATTATACCCCAAGTACGTACATACACATAAATACACACACACCACAAACACATACACCTAGTACACACACACATCACAAACACATCCATATACAGCACATACACCAAGCACACACACACACACACACACACACACACACACACACACAAATTGAACCATAGATTGGCTGAGGTTATATCCCGGACCTCTCAACACTCATTCGTATAGTGTGTATATATATGTATGTTATAGTTGATGTATATAGTCTATCTATCTATCTATTTATCTATCTATTCATCTATCTCATCATACATATACCTGTCTATCTATCTATTCATCTATCTCATCATACATATACCTATCTATCTATCTATCTATTCATCTATCTCATTATACATATACCTGTCTATCTATCTATTCATCTATCTATCTATCTATTCATCTATCTCATCATACATATACCTATCTATCTATCTATCCATCTATCTATATCTACCTATCTATCTATTCATCTACCTATCTGTATATCTATATGTCCATTCATCTATCTACCTATATATCCATTTATCTACATTATAATTATATACATTCATTCATCTATCTCTCAGTACATTTATCTAATAAGGGGGTGCGGAAGTAGGGGACAGGCTTGGGGGGCTTTAGGGGTGCGGAGATTGGGGGACAAGCTTAGGGGGGGGGGTAGAAAGCCTGTCCCCTATTCCCGCAACCCCATAAACCCCTCCAAGCCTGTTCCCCTATACCCGCACCCCCCCCCCCAAAGCCTGTCCCCCTATTCCCGCACCCCCTTAAACAGTTCATATAATAAATTGTCTTCTAATATTAATTAATCTTTCAGCCACCACTTTCAAAACGACGAGTTATAGAATGTATATAATTATATGTTCCTTGTAGGTATAATACAGGTAATAAAATGTATATAATTATATGTTATATGTAGGTATAATACAGGTATAGTGTGGGAAGGTTGGTTCGTTATCTGTAGTTATATTATCTCTGTTATCACTCTATCAGGTCATTATCTATCCGGTATGACTCCACGCCTTGAAATAATAAGAGTCAGACAAGCTCGGTCCCCTTGACAACTGACTGACTGACTGGCTGACTGCCCTTCACTCTCTCACACTCCCTCTGACCCTCTCTCTCTCTCACACACACACACCTCAGAGGACTGGAGAGTGTGTAAAGTGTTTCTTAATTAAGGTGTTTTAGGCAAGTTTGTTTCCAGAGATACATATAAATAGTCCACCACAATTACAACAGCGATAAAACACAAAATGGTAAGTGACTATTTTCAATGGCTTGTATTTTACACACACACACACAATTCAAACGTGGTACACACACACACACACACACAATTCAAACGTGGCACACACACACACAAACTTCCTAGTCAAGCGTGACAGTAAGAAAAATGCCTAAAACAATTGCAACATGTGGCTGCTTTTGAGGCGGTGCAAAGTTGGCCAGCAAGCCTCTAATGTTTTACGTACGTACATCCTTCCTTGTCTTGAGAACTACAGTACAGGTTTCCAGTTCCCATAGCCTAATCACCAAGAGCTTTATTACAAGGGAAAGGAGAAACATTTTAATCGAGTGAAGAGTATATTACATTTCGTTGAATGGATAGTATTGACTTCATTTCGTTCGTTGAATGGATAGTATTGATTTCATTTCGTTCGTTGAATGGATAGTATTGATTTCATTTCGTTCGTTGAGTGAATTAATAGTAGATTACATTTCGTTGAGTGAATAGTAGATTACATTTCGTTGAGTGAATAGTAGATTACATTACATTCACTTCACTTCTACTTCTCAGTAACTTTATTCTAATACGGGACATGTAGTTTGAGGCCCTAATTCCTTCCTCTTCTAATAGTCAACATTGACACAAAGTAATGGAAGGTGAGTGTAGGCATGGTATCGATGGGTGCCTCCCACTTACATATTATATCCATCGGTTATCAGTGATAACCTTCCTGCTGAACCCTCCCGGAACTAGTACATGCCTTATCTACTATACTTCTGGTTGATTTAACCTCATTATACCTCTTTATCAGTGTTAAACTTTACCTACACACTGAGAAACATTCTTTATAGACAACATCATCGGAAAGTTTGGCCACAGTGGCTGTGTTGTGGAAAACGATAGAGTGAGGGAGGGGGGGAAGGTCACTTTTCTATATCCATATAATATCTGTACACAATTAGGAATCTTGAAGGATTAAAGGTTGAAGAGGGGGGAATAAAGAAGATGGTGAATTGAAAAGAGACAACCTGTACTAATGTAGAAGAGTAGGGACCTGCTTTGTACCGTAATGACATGAATTTTGTATCCCCTCATCAGTGGAGGGTTTCTATACCAACAACAGTACTGTACTATATATAAACCACCATTCCTTTACACAGATGCGGCCGTTAACATTAGCACTGACGGTGGTGATCGCATCGCAGCTTGTAAATGGTAAGTCAACATTGTCATTATCTTTATCACAATCGTCATTACAGTCAGTATCAATGAAATCACTGCTATATTGACATAGGCCCTTCTCAACATATCTATAGTATCTACAGTAGTCTTTGGGTTGGACTCCTACACATTAATCAAATATTGTCTCGTTGCAGGAATTTGGGATTCCACGTTCCGTTCATCACAATGCTACCAAGATGGACTGGATAACTTAGATGACAGGATGCCACTCAACATTGGCAACCTAATCGCTCTTATAGAGCAGGTGGAGCGTCAACACACATACACCAATGCAGACAGGGTTGCTGAAGCACTGATTCACAGGTGAAATAAAATCAGTGATCAATTTTAACCTTTAGGTGAAGCTACAGACTTATATTTCGGTACCGGTTTCCAAATATGTACTGTAACAAGTTCTTTATTAACACTCTACTTTGTTTTTTCACAGATATCGACTAGATGGTATAACATACAAGGGTCAAACTGTAGGTACCTGGGCGACGAATGAGCTACAGGAGGTAGAAAAGCAGACCATTGTTAACTTAGTTACTCAGGCTCAAGAAATTGTCCCCAAAGATTCCTATGAGCCCAGAGAAGAGGTAAGGCATTGTGCAGCCACCCCAAAGCAGTAACTAATGAGGGGAATGGCCAGGTAGTCTTAAGTCTAAACTCTAAAGGGAGCTTCCCAAGTTTATTGTAAAGGTTAAAGGAAAAGGGAATTTTCACTTAAGAACCCTTGTTGGGGGATATTGCCTGTAATGATGTGGGCACTACTTTAAGGGTTTGGGCGCCCCTTTTCCTTCATGTTTGCTGTCAGACCTCTCTATCACCTTATTCTGGTGCTATATTACCTCGCTGTTGCGGCGCCTAATATCAATTAATCAATCACTTAGGAATACTCTCAGCCTTAAAACTAATGCTCGGTATATGTTTGCCAATCTGATTAAACATTGGCAGCAAAGGAAATACTGTATATTATAAACTATACGGCAGCTCATATCAGCCACTATTAATAATTGATATTGAAAGTCTTCTCACACTCAAAAAAATACTGGTACCAGAAATTATTTTGTTATGATATGCATGAATTACAATATCTTACTTTGGATAATGCCAAGCAAATACTCTATATAAACTTCCTGCATGCAATAACTCCATGTTTTGTTTGTCCTTCACAGTGTTCTCTGCACTTCATGCTCTCCCACAGCACGGACATGTATCCTCACAGTGGCATGGACACACCCTGGGAGGAGGGAAATTACCGACGCCGCAGGTCTGATAGTACAAATGTCTTCCTCGGTCCTGAGTGAGTCTTGTGTGGGATGTCTCCTTGTTTAACATGCATGGGCCGGGGAGACAACTACACGTGGGGTGTGATGCAAGGGTTTCTACAGCTGCCTCAACAAGTTCCTACATAACCTTAACTCTTATACCTTCTTTCAAAATGTGGGAGCATTGCATTACTTTACAGTACAGTACAGTAGTAGGATTTTTATCACATCATATGGAGGTATTTTATTCTTAATTTGATATACTGTTACCAGTCAATCAATAATATCCTCTACTACTGAACTGTATAGTGTAATGAATCTTTAGATATTTTAAAGAAGAGATAGTGAGGGGAAGGTGTAGGAACCTTAAGAGACAACTGTACAAATGCTGTGCTGTGTGGTAATGTAATGACAGTAATGTACATACTACGTGGTGGTGAGGGAATGGAGATTCTATTTGGGAGTGTGGCATGAATAAACTAAGTCAGAGTCTGAAGGTATAGTCACTTTCTAAAGCACAGAACCATATAGTGTTTTGCTCCTACAGTACATATTACAGTATTGAGTCAACCACATTCTTTGAGTATAAAGTATAAAAGAAACGTTTCTTATTTCAAATTCCCAAGTCTTTGCAAATAATGTTATTTCTCAAAAACCATATTAGAAGAAAGAAAAACTTAAAGAATATGTAGTGACCTGTTCTACAGTAGCGAAGCACCATCCTTTAGTGAGTGACTGGAATTTGTATTGCTGTTTACTTCTCTAAGTGACGTCTCCTTCCTTCCTGGTAACATGCTGCCTGTCCCACTGTTCACAAAGCTCTTGCAATTTCACCTGCTATTCAGCCATTTCCTACCCTTCATCTTATATCCCACTCACTATCCTATCCATTTGAATTTTACTTTACACTTAGCTGGTGGGCATTAACTCTCCCTATATGGTTTCTGTGTAAATATGAAGCTAAAACCCAGAGACTGATTTGTAATGCAGTGAAAATGATGCCACTGCAACAGCTTCGTGCTTCTCAACAATCCCCAAACTTTCGTACCATACTTTGTACTCAGTCATCTACAGAACATTACAAAAAAAATGCACACAAGAACTCATTCAGATTTAGAAAAGTACATAAAATCTACAGAAATTATAAAAAACAACAGCTGAATCTTACCTCATGACAGATACAAGTACAGTACTGTAAATGGATCTTCTTGTTGCTTGTCTCTGTTCTCTGCAGCTTGGTTACTCAGCGAAGACTTTTCACAGGAGGAGACAAACATCTATTATTTCCTTCAGGGAATTTCCTTATCCATATCTCTAGCTTGAGAAAAAAAAAATTGTAAAATGTTACTATACTGTATTCATTACTACTTGTATGAAGACTATACTGTACTACTATGTTTTAATTACAGTATAACATGTACAGTATATGTATAATTTTGTATAAAGTGTATAAATGTGCTTTGTGTATGTACAGTATATTTTAGAAACAGCATGATACTCCATGACACAATTCACATGCCAATACCACTTCAGTCCAACCATAAGTAAGTACTATTGGAAACAAGAATTCGTACACACTTTTTCGAGGGTTTACAACTTATAGAAAATGTATGAATACCTACACAACCAACACAACATTATTATTAGAAGTGTTGTTTTGCAATCAACGAGTAGGCTACTTCCAGAATAATGACCTCTCTTACAATGTAGCCTGTGTAAGAATTCCTGTGGCCAGCTAACTGTACAATACACTACTGTATTCAGAACTTTTAAATTACACTGCATGACTGTGAAGCTGGCAAATAATATAATTGTAGAAGAGGTTAAAAGTTTTTAGACTGTACCATCATCATATGAGATAGCCTATAGTCTAATTCTATAAATGAAATTACCTGTACTGTACTGTACTGAATTTGGATATTCATTCAAGGTAACTTGAAATCCCATAACTTCCAATTTGAACCACATGTATTGTCTGCCAGTATAGCCTACCTGAACCTACTTTTAAGGGTAAGATGACTCGGAACACACTGTCATGCAGTGGTTAATGAATGCTTGCAAAATAAAACCAATCTGTAATCCACCTATTTCTCTTCACTTCCAGGTCTGCATTAAGGGCTGGACTGCCTTCTGATTTAAATCCAGCCACTTATCCCATTGAGAATGGAGTTATCAACACACGTTTTGGTCCAGTGACTGCAGGGACACTTCTCAATGGTTTGTACAGTACCGGTATATACAGTACATTCAATATTTGTCTAGGTACTGCATAATGAAAACTAAAAGTCACATTCCTATACTGTACTGTTCTTCCTTTAATACTTATCCTCTTGGACAAGTTTTTCTCTCTTCTTTTTGCACAATTTCCTTTCCCATTCCCACAATCACTCTACCTGTACCTAAAAACATTTAGCAATCTTAAAACTTTCCACAGGAATCATGGTGAATGACCAGACTGAGAATTCCATAAGGGTTCTACTGGGTGATACTGAGACCGAGTATATGCCAGATGAGATGCGATCTAAAACTCTCAGCCCCATCCATGTGGCTACACTCTCAGGTACTTCACTCAATTTCTTACAGATATAATGTACCAGAGTTTATAGACCAACAGGATATGAGACATATTTTATGCCTGGTAGCTTAACAGCAAAAAGTAGTCCCTAGTTATAATGCATGTTGAGTCAAGTTGTGATAATGTGAGGAAGAGGTGACTACATATTACATGGTAACAACAATGACATATTTAAACATTCTACTATGTAGTGCAGTACATGTAAACACTAATAAAATATAGTGTTCAATACATGTGAAGACTAAATCCTATGAATAAATTGCTTTTGAATGTTCAGTCTGGATCACTGTGTACAACTCAGTCATTTTGATGGCATCCATTTACACAATGCTGGTTTGAGAAAGACCAGTAAGTTGTAATGAACAAAGGCACTTCTTCATATGGTATCCCTGTACACATTTTGTTCTCTTAATTAACATTTACAACAATATTTTCCACCAGGTGACATTGGACAGTCTGCAGTAAATGGAGCTATATACAGCGTAACCAGCAATGGCAAATTCCTGGGTCCAAAAGGAATGTTTGGCAACTCCACCGCAGCACCCAAAATCTTCACTCTGGAGAACAACAATGGAGGTGTTGCTGCCTATCTCACACGAGCTGAGGTCTTTGCTGGCATTGACGGTGAGCATCTGGTAACCGTTTCATTACAGACTAATGAATAATTACTCAAAAATAATTTATCTTTGCATTGATGTTCTAATTGTGCATGCCTTGTAAGGAGGCAATATAAAAAAAACAACCTTTAAGGTGATTGATCACAACCCTCATATCCTGAATGATCCATTAACCCCTCTCCCTACCCAAAAGAAATTGTGAATCCAGTTTCTTTCACATATAAATCTAAATAAACTCATATCCCCTAATATGTGTCCTAATATTTTCCCCTACTTTCAATCCATTTCTCCATCTCCTGTCTTCTCACATTGGCTGTAATAAATAGGTTTACCCACTCCACAGCCATGCTCATCCAGAAGGTGTTACGCTCAAGTTCCTCATCATCCCGAACACAACTCTCTGACCTGCTGAGGATGTACTATGGTGACCATGGCCTGCCTGGTTACCCACAGTACCGTGCCTGCAATCGTATGGAGGCATTTAAGGACCTGGACATCACCAAAATCCAAGATCAGGTGAGAAGGTTGCTTACAGTTACAGCCCATTCACTGATGTTGGTTAATCTAATAGATGAACATATAATTCTATGCAGTAAGTGCGAGAGGACCAAGCCCACAATTGACGAGTTAATAATGTGTTCTTGTTTCCTCCTCTCCCCTATAGTCTCTGAACTTCATGTTCATGTACGCTCACAAGTTCCCGGAGCTGAAGCGACTCATCACCGAAAAACAGGACGACTACGCTGATATTGAGAGGAGCTTCCAGGATGCCCTCAACAAAGCTTGGAATGAATTCACTTCATTTGTTGGTATGTCTATTGTCTGGTGTTATTTTTTCACGCTCTATTTATCCACTCACCCTCAGGCATATATACCTCTCCAAGCCATTCTTCTATCTCATTATTGGTATCATTCTCAACTACTTTTCTGATACTCTTTTCATAACCTTGTCACTCTACTTTTCTTGTCCTGGTGTCTTCATGATTAAAATAAAAAAGATTTTACTGGGGGCCAACCTATCCATCCCAAAGGGCTATTCATTCCTTGCCATAAACAGCAAAGTGTAATGTGTTGTGCTGAGATGGTAATATTAGTACCATAAATAGCTTCTAAAATGCTCATTCCTCCAATCATCCTGTTTTTTCTACTAATGTATATCTCTACACTTTCCTTCTACAGGGAGTTATAATTATGAAGACTATGAACCATGTTCTACCCAGTATAGCAAGGACTATGTTCCTTGTGAGAACACTGTTGACCTCCTGATGGTGTACAGTGGAGAGGGAGGTATCACAGCGATGGAGAAACAGAGGAAGTATCTTACGTAAGTATAGAATACACTAATTCCTGCTTTGACTTTCATCATAAATAAAAGAACAAGGGTTTAAATTCATACATAAGGTTTGTCCACTTTTCCACCATTTTAGTTAATTACTAATTATTTTCCTTTACCCTGATGTAGATGTGGTTACATATTTATTCATGTATTTAGAAACCAGAGAGCAGAAGACATATGTTGGGAACGTAATACTGTAATAATATAGTTTGAGGTCATCAAATTACAGTGAAAATGTAGTGAGACACACTTGCAAGGAAAGCAGATCTTCCTCTTCTGCCTAACTTCTAAGCTACTTCTAGGACACAATTGTGAGAAAGCTCCACCACAATTACATTTTAGTCAAAGCTGTTTACTCTCTTTGGCAGCCACTTGACTCAGATGTTGGGAGTCGGGGTAGAGCGTTCCCGAGTTGGGGTCATGAATGGCAAAAATGGCCAGTGGATTTTCCCCATGACCAACTTCAGTAATGTAGCAGACTGGGGCAGCAACTTCACTACAGAGACAAGTATGTACGGTATAGTTTAATTCTCTCCTTTCATTGCCATAAACTCTTATCACAAATATTCATTCCTCTGAGGACCTTAAATTCTCACATCTGCAGATTACAGACATAATTATAGCAGCCGAAGAGGAATAAATCACTGTAGATCACATAGTAATAAGGGCCACATAAGCACTAAGGAAATTGCCAGTAATAATTCCCCTTAATCTTTACTCATCCCTCCAATCTCTACTTGCTATCACTAATGTGCTTGCTAGCCTCACTAACAATAATTCCATCACTACTACAGTTTCCTATGGGGGCAGCAGCTCAGACATGAATGCAGTGCTGACAGAACTTGCCAATTACTACAACAGCACCTATACGACCCTCAAGAGTGACCTAACAAATGCCTCTGCTCACTCCCAGGTTAGTAGTGATGTTTTTTATCCAGTATTTAAGTGATGATTTGACAGCACTGTACCAGTAATTATAATTCCACTACTTCCATACAAGATAATATAATTCTTCAACTCCAATGCATCACTCTAACAATTCTATGTCATTCTTCTCTATCACTCACTCTCCATTCATTTATCAACATCACTGCATCCATCACTCTCCATGCATTACGCACCCACCACTCTCAAACATCCTTGCATGTCTAAGTTATGTTTTTCTTTACATCTGACAGGTGGTACTCTGGAATGTGCCAGGTAGCATGCCTGATACCGAAGTGTTCCTTGAAGATCTAAGGCTGTTCAACTTGTCTTACCCTGGTGAGCTTTAAAGTGAAGGGAAGCTGCATCTTCCTCCCTCCCACTTACTTCACTAATTATAAACTATGCCAATATTCTCTGTCATCTTATAAGTTCTGTGTATTTACTGCCTGACATCACAACCAAGATGGGGTGGTCTTTAATACACATCTTCGAAGCCGTCCTACCGTCATGTGTCAGACTTCCCTCGTCCCTTGCCAATTTATTTCCTCTTGCGTAGTCTTTCATACCCCTTCCCTATATCCTCCATTATTCAATCTCCACTAAAAACAAAAACTAATGAATAAAAAAATACAATACAGTACCAGGCTAGTTAATATTTCACAAGAAGTTTTCTGTTTCATATCTGGAACTCACGATGTAGTTAATTATTCAGGTGATATCTTGGTAGGTTGACATACAGCAGTTGTATAGTATTATATAGTTGAGTAACAATATTTGGACTAATAACCATGTACTGTACTGTACTTTCTGTATGCATTGATCTCACATATGGTTAACTTGCATGTGCAACATACAAGTCCTCTCATGCTTGTTATATAAACCCTATCATCAGACTAGGTAATTTGAGGGACTTGCGCTGACTGAAACCACCAATTATCAAAGTTTATGTATTGCATAGTTTAAACAGATATGAACCATTCCTGCAACCTTAACACTACAGGATGGTCTAGCATGGATAATGTACAGTACACTCTCCTCTCTTTTTATGCGAGTTTAAATTATGCGAATTTGAAATAGTGCGTACAGTATCATGAAAAAAATTAATTACATGCAATTTACACGAACTCTTAAAATAACACGAATAAGGAGGCTCAATTTTCAAGTTAAAGTACCATAATTTCTTATGGAAATGTACAATTTACTTTATGTGAAATTCACTTTATGCGACCCCTTCAGGAACCTAACCTACCATAAAAAAAAGAGGAGAGTGTACTCACAGTTCTTCCTGGAATTACTTGTAAGAGACATGCTTCATTTAACTGTGGTAGGGTGTTTTTATGACCCGATGTGACCCTTCATTCCTTAGAGCCAACCCTCCCTACATACCTACACATGGGATATGGCAAATAAATATATAAATAGACTTGTAAACAATTAAATAATACTGTATAATAAAATAGAATGAATATCATATAAACAATGCTACACTGTATATGTAATTAACTAATGAGACCCACCTCTTGTTCCAGACGTGTACTTCCTCCTTGTCGGAAAGTCGAGGGGAAACTTTGATGAAATGATGGAGGACCCTACTAACGACTTCTTCCAGAACACCGAACCTGACCCAGAGGTGTTTGCCGAGAAACTTGCCAAGCGTATCTGCCAGGGTGAGAAATTTGTTCAGCTTATATGGACATTTCATACTGTCTATTCTTTATATTTTCATTGTAAAGACACACAAGGACTTCTTTAACCCATTACCTCTTGACCAAGCTATACCAAAGTTGACATCATCTACAATAGTCAGCATAAATACTAAAAAAAATTCATTGTAGTCACTCACATCTATCTATCTATCTATCTATAGCTCTGATACCTCGTTCACTCCGGGAACTTCCCCGTAAGGGATGGCCACGACAGAAACGTCTCCAGCTTTCCCTGTTCCAACCCTTCTTGCTTGGTCAAGCCCTCCTCACTCACTCGTATGGTACAAAAATTAAGCATTCACACAAAATAGTACCATAATCACCAATATAAATGGATTAATACAATATCTCTTCTTCACCTACGCACACAGTTCCCTCGGTGTTCACCTTCCCAGCATGTGACACCAATAACTTCACAAATTATGGAGAGCTGTCACATGTGTATGAAGGCTACATTTCCCCAAATTTCACCACCTATGTCAAGATTGCACCTCAAAACTTCAGATTCTCCGGTGAACTCAAACTAATGGTGGGTTACAAGAGATGTTAGCAAGTGAGGGAAGCTCGAATTTAGTACCAAATTACTGTACCTGTACTACATATGTAAACATTCTTGCATAGCTAACAAAAATAAAAGGGTACCTAAGCCCACTTTATGATTGACAATGGAAAAACTGTAGTGTACAATAATTACTGAGAACAGATAAAGTGTTCATATACAGTGTATGAATGTATGGATACAAAGAATTTATCCAAATAACACCTTTATGGTAATGCATTTACTTGTACAGTATATGTAAATGATGCATACCTATACTGTACTAATCTCCAAAACTCCGCAGATTTCTGATGGGGATGTCAAAGTGTGTAGCAGTCGACTGAGTCCCTTGGTAGACAGTTCAGCAGAGGACTACATGTGTGTGGATGGGACGGGAGATTTGGAGTACAAACATCTGTGTGGTCGTTGGTTGGACCAGTGCTCACCCATTTACCTCTCTGTCACTGGTAACTCGGACAATAGAATTATCTGTGAAGGTGAGTCAATTTGGTCTTTCTACCACCAGTATCTGTATCAACAGTTTCTTCTAACTCACAAATACATTACAGTACTACTACAAGTGAACTTACAAACATTCTGATTCTAACACTGCCAATGAGCACATTGCCACACTTTTTGTCAGTTATATTACTGTGGTGCAAACTTCCATACACCATAATTAAAGCATTCAATCAAGTGATGTGTATTGGAATATAAAACAATATCAACAGGCCTTTTTGATGTGATTTGAAACCACATTTACATGTCTGTATACAAAAATTAACTAATGAATATATATTCTGGCAGATGTGAATTGCCAGTACCCCAACCAGCAAACTTACCAGATGAAACATGAGGGCATGACATGTGGTGGGCAAGGGGCTGCTGCTTCACTCCTCCTGGTGGCATCCATGGTACTCACTCATGTGTTGCGGCAGTGACATCACTCACTCAACACACTACATAGGTAGCTCACTACACTATAACTAAAATGAACGATAATTATACAGTATAATGACTGTATGGCAAGCTAATACCAAAAGAACCTAAACAATACATTATATGGATAGCTCAGTACACAAACCAAAGTAAATATCAAATATATCATAATTATATGACAAGCTCATTCCCAAAGAAGCTAAAATATTTTGTACACTTGATAAAAATCTATCAGTGTCATTTGCATGCAAAACAATGTGGCAGTGACAATTAAAAATAGGCAATGAATGTCAAACCTGCTACACATTAGTAGCCCTGAAGTTATGTACCTGTGAACCTGATCTCAGGTTTTACTTATTTGGTGGATATTTTAGACCTGATAGAACCACCATAGCCAGGCATACCAACCCTTGTTTTGTTTGAAACATTAAAAATGACAACAGACCTTACCACCATGATACAGTAGTACTTTTATCAAGTGTGTAATATTAAACTTATGCAGCTAAAGCAACAGCTATTATGTAAATTAGGCAATTTGTGTGGGCTTTATTAATTAACATGCAATCACAAAACACTTTACTAATATATGTAAAAATATCAAACTCAGCAGCAGCTATAACAGCAGCCAACATAGATATGAAAATTAGTGCCAACTTCATTTACATACTGTACAGTACTTTCCCAACACATATATTCAATCATCACTGAAAAAGATATTGATTACACAGTAATACAGTTTCAATTACAATACAGCACAGTATAGAGCAAACCATAAGAGAAATATCATTACATCACTTACACCAAACACGAAGCTCCACTATTTTATAACAACACACCAAACATTTAACTATTGTTTGAAACAGGTGTTCTGTTACATCAATATTGTAACTGCTACAGTACTTTCCATGCACTGATAATATACAGATCCATATTCATGGTATATATAATGGCGTGGTACCAGTACTATAGTTCCCTAGACAAACAATAGAGCCATCGTATCAGTATACCCTATCGTCAACACTTCAGATGTTCTTGCATACAGCCCACAGTCTCCTTTAGCTTGTTACACTCATCAGGTTGTAAACATGTTAGGAAATAAGAGTAAAGAAAATCCAAACATACTGTATGATAAATATTTAATGGTACTGTACTAATAGTTTATCTCCAATAAACACAAAACTAAAGGGGACTGTACATTTCCTGATACTCTATACTGTACTGTACACTACAGCCTTGATGCTTTGCCAGTGTATAGAATTGAGCCTATGTGTACAGTATAGTTATGAACACAATAGTATACAGCATTTACTTTTTCTTTCCTTCCTTTAACATTATTTGTAAGTAGTAGAAAGCAAGACATAACCTGTGTTTGTGACTGTACAACTGACGGTAGAAATTTATTGTGGGTTAAACGGCATTACTTTATACAAGTCAGAGGAGTTTTATCAGGAAGTGTAGACACATGTGCAGAAAATGGCTGGTATTTAATAACTTCTTTATGTAGGATATTCACATAGACATAGTTGTTGTTGTTAATGTGTAGAAAGTATGGTTGGTAAAATCTGCTTCTGACTATTACACCTTAGATAATACTTATAATTTAACTGCCTTTTTATAAAGTATGTACAGTCGGCAAAAAAAGTTTTGTTATCACCCCTACATTAATTTTAACATGGTTAAGCGCGATAAAATTGGTACTCCACCTACTGGGCAGGTGTTCCTCATGTCATCCGAGACTGGTATTGTCTTTGCCCCGGCCTATAATACTTGGGCCGCGTCAGTGACAACTTTTTTTATTTCAAAAGTTTAGCTGATTTTAAATTTAATTTTGAGTGTTCAAGAACTCTTGCTATTTAACTATTAATTATTAAACATAAAGAAATGAGTTTGAGTATTTTAGAACAAAAATGACCATGAAATACCCATAAAAAGTAGCACTGGGTAGAGAACGTCATTCCTACTCCCCTGCCCAATAGACACTGAGGAGCACATGGGATGACGGAGGTATAAATAAGACACTCGCGTCATGCCAGGCCCTAGGGCTTAGATCCAGTAGGTTGTAGTCAAATAATTCTTTCTTCTTGATAAAGCATGATCTACAAAATTTTGATGAAAACTTGGTCATTTGACATTATACTGTACTGTATATGCTTAATGTGTCTCGATCCTGCCTTCAATGAGTAGTTTTTTATTGATTTTTTTTTATCTTTTCTTTACTATTGTGAAGTCACTGTGTGTGTACTCTTTGCTGCATTGTAACTATAAACTATATACTGCAGCTTACACACTAATCTCAACATCCTACAAGTTCCTCTTTTAGGACTGCCTCGTTGCACTCTCCTTAATCTCATCCTCAGTCTAATATATCCTGGACATGATTAAGGAGATTGTAATGAGGCCGCTGATGATGGAAGTGATGCTGGGATAAGTGTGTGAAGTCCCAGGGGTGGTATTGTAGCCTACTCTGAAGGGGACTAAGTTAGTTACAGGCCTCAATTACTAATGGATGTAGGTTTATTTACAGTACAGCAAAAGTTGAAACTTGAAACACTTTCTCTAGTTCATAAATATAATTAATACTTAGGTTATAACTTAAATTTTCAGCTATTGTAGTTTTATAGTACAATTTACATTTACTTTTCTAAGATGTGAATATTTCTTCCATGTACACTTAGTATCAATGAGAGTAAAATAATTAATCATTTTTATTTTGTATATCAGTATTACACTGTACCATAATAAAAAGTTTTGACCTTGTAAAGTGATGATTAATAGACACCTACCCAAGACTAACTTGACTTACCACAAATAAAAGATGAGGAAATCATTATATGCTATACTGGTGTAGGTACAGTATTACATTCTCTATAATAATTTCAAGATATATACTGTGATCATAGTGTATTATCCATGACTATACATATTGTACCAAGTACTGTAATAAAGTTCCTTACCAGATTTAGTGGTAGTTTACAGAATACAGTACTGTACTGTATTACACAGCCAACATGGGATGAACATTCCATATACAGTACAGTACAGTACTGTATTAATATTACAGTAGAGGGAAAAAAGTTCACCATATATGGCAAACTCCTTTGAAACTGTGTAACAAAAAAAAAAAAAATGATAAAAAAAAATAATATATATATACTGTATTTGCAATGACTATATAATAAGGTTTGGTTGTGTTGTTAATATGCATGAGGTAACCACTTGTAACTAAACACAACTCCATATAATTACTGTATATGCCTAACCAAGATCAAATATTTTCAATCTAAGGCCCACAGTGAATACAAAAGAATACAATTATAGCACAGCATTTTTCTTCAAATATCAAATGTTTTCATCCTCAAATACAGTATATTATAGAATGAATATTTTTGTGTACCGAGGGAAATATTACCATAACTGCATAATCTGAGTTAAGGAAAGCTGTATGTATAGTATATCCAGATGGAAGATTAAGTACAGTATGGGGAATGTTAGGCCCACTATCCGAGACTTCACTTATATTATTGATGGTCCCACCTCTTACAATACCCTTCATCCACTACAAAACAAAACTCTACACATCTGTGCTCTTGACTTCTCTGAGACTCTGCTTGGTGATGAGTAGAGTCGAGTGTTTCAAGGATGCCGCTTTCACCTTCCTGTGCGAGGGGAAGGATCAAGGAAAGGCAAAACAGTGGAAGGCAGAGACAGAACACAGAAAAGGTAGGGATGCAATGACACAAGTATGAAGAGCAAGAGTAGCAAAGAAGAACAGAAAAAATAGGGATTAGACAAGGAAACGGAGGGATGAGAAAATTCGGACAAGGAAACGCAGAGACAGGATAAGAAACAAAACCAAGTACAGAAGCAAAGACGAGTAAAATAAAAGTACAGTAGGTTGGGAAACATGTGGTAATGGGTAGCAGTGGGGGCAGGGGGCAGGGAGAAATTTGGAACAGTTACCAATATGAATACAGTATCAACCTGGCATCAACAATGATTAGCAAAATGAAGTCAATACTCCCTGCCTGCATTGTAATTATGTAGCGTAGCCAAATCTAACCACATTACTTCCTCCCTGACTTTACTTTTACCATAGTGAGCCACTGACTGGGGAACCATCAATCATGAAATTGGTACCATATCAAAAGTATTACTATACTGTATATATGTTAAATTTATGCATCCTCTGAGTGAACAATTATACAAGACACTGTCAATAATCTCTCAAAATGCCGTACAGAGAACACACAAGAATAATATATTACACGACAAGGGTGCTGTAGTTACTGTACGATACTGGACTTGTGAAACACACTAGAAAAATACTGTACAGTATACTGGTTGGCACGGGTAGCCTACTGTACTGTAAGAAGATTGAGTTACAAAAATACACTAGAAAAATATATGTACTGTACAGTACTGGTCGACGTGTGTGTTGTACCCTACGATATTTAAGTCAAGCCGAAAATAGAGTTAAATCTGAGTTGTGGATGTGAGCACTAACCTGAAGGAGGCTCTGCTTATGGGTTCGCCTCGTGTGATGATGGAAGTAACAGACAGGTGGGTGGAGTCCTTGGCTGACAGACCAATACGAGAACACAACCAAGGCAACCGACGAGCTATCTCCTGGAAAATGATAATGAGAAGATTAAATTATACTCACACATGGGCCCGCTTACTCCTGGAAAACTACGACATTAATTTACACACATCACATTGCCAACCCAACCAATCTTGTTTTTAGCTCCGGCCTAAGCCGAGAGCTCTAGGTTTTATCGTAATTATTGTTCTTGTTCTTTTTCTTCTTGGGGCGACCACTTAAAAGGGGTTCAACTCACTCACTCATTTCACTTGAATCATTAAGAGCCGGAGCTTTTGAAGGGTTTTCCTTCATGTTCTTGTTTATTTTCATTTACATATTTCGATTTATTTATTTATCTTTTTACACACACAGCAAACTGACTAACCCAACCAATGTTTTAACTCGTGGAAATTGATAATACTGTACCGTGATTTATTTGTACACATTTTTTTAATATATGCACACAGCAAAATGACTAACCAAACCAATAGTTTAAACTACAAATGATAATACAGTATAATGATTTTTTGTATATACTTTTTTAATATATACAGTACACACATCAATTTGACTAACCCAACCAATGTTTTAACTCCTAAAAACGATAATGATATGATTTATAATGTACACAGCAAATTGACTACATACTGTACCTAACCTAACCAAACAAACAATTACCTGCCTAATTACCATCTATAACTAACTGTTCTAATTAAAAGGATGCTATAATGATTTACTCGACCCCAACATATGGTATAATTAACCAGACCTGACCTAATCAATGAAAGCCTCCCTTCCATCCAATCTTGACCAATTAAACCAGAAACCTTACGAGTATATTACCAAGATTTTTACCCAAGTATCTGTAAACATTAACTATTTCCTTCCCCTTCTCCAGGCGCCATATGACCTCACTGTCATATCAATCATCAACCAATCAATCCTGCCTCCTGCCTCCCCCCTCCCCACACACACCTGACGATAACTAGGGTGTGAGACGGCATAGATGAGTGGGTTATACACTGTAGATAACTTGGCGAAGAGGGCAGGTATCATGGTGGTGGTGGGGGTGAGGACCTCCTGCCGTGATGTCAATCCTAGGACAGATATGGCTGGAAAAGGGAGGATCAAGAGAGGTCATTAATCAAGGTATCCTAGATGTGATGTAGTGGAGGAAGGGGGTCATTAATCAAGGTATCCTAGATGTGATGTAGTGGAGGAAGGGGGTCATTAATCAAGGTATCCTAGATGTGATGTAGTGGAGGTGGGTGGAAGTGGGGGTCATTAATCAAAGGCCTATGATGAGGTTAGTCAGAAAATTGGAGATAAATGAGTCCTTCAAATATTGGCACAAAACACACACACCTATAGGGAAGGAGGTTGTTTCATAGCACATTGTTAGGAGAAATCAGAAGCCTCCAATTTTCATACACGTTAAGGGGGTATTATAGTACAGTACTCTATTGGTACAGCTGCCCAAGAAAAGACTGCAACCAAATTTGCTGGTATGTGGCAATATCTGGCAGCTGCTCCAAAGTAAACACTCATATTTTAACAGTGGATCACTCAGAACCTATAGTTGTAAGAAAGAAAGTAATATGCTGAAGCCAATAACATCCATCCATACAAAGGTTGTAGGTTCTGAGTGATCCATTGATAAGTGATAACATACGAGTGTTTACTTTGGAGCAGCTGCCAGATATTGCCACATACCAGCAAATTTGGTTGCAGTCTTTTCTTGGGGAACTGTAGATACATACATTGAGGTGCCTTGAATGATTCCTTCAAAGTATGCCAGGAAACAATTTAACAGGAGGACTATATAGCAGCTAGATGGACAAAACTAATAATGGTGACCTGTTTTTGGATTTTTTGTTTTTGTTGGAATTAATCATGAACTTCAGGGAAGATTCTCTTGTTGGTGAATTGGAATTA
>JAWZYT010000002.1:0-145000 GCA_034508575.1 Petrolisthes manimaculis
ACACACACACACACACACACACACGAGTTCCAATCATTGAGGTACATACATACATGAAAATTTCGATACATTTTATGGTGTTAATAACGAGACTGAAGATGGTGTATATATTTCCTCTTGGTACAGTTGCCAAAAAAGGTATTGCGACAACTATTGACACAACATTAAATATATTAATGTCCATAGTTTTTTGTAGGGATATATATAAGTATGTATTACAGAAGGATATGTATATTTCCTTCTGTTATACATGATTATAAGTATGTATTACATAAGGATATGTATATTTCCTTCTGTTATACATGCTTATAGTCCATATACAAATAGTTGTGCATATTACTAGGGTTAAAGTTCTATAAAGATTTGTCGCAATACCTTTTTTGGCAACTGTACATTAAAAAAGCCTTGAATCCTCCAAAGTATAAATTATATGTCAGGAAACAGGACCTCTGGCTGCAGATAAACAACATAAACATACAAATATATATTGGTGGACTGTTGTTGTTGCCTGGAATAGTTTGGAGGAATCACTTTGCTCTATGTAGATTTATATATGCAGATTTTACCATGCAACAAACACTGTACTCCACCCCCACCCCCCCTTACCCCCTACCCCCACCCCCAACTTAATATTGAAAGGTAAAAACCGGCAACTCGACGACCTACAGACAGATGGGGGCGGGGAAGGGGGAGATGGGAACGGGGGAGGGGAAGATGGGGACAGGGGTGGGGGAAGGGGAGGGGAAGATGGGGACGGGGGTGGGGATGAGGGGGAGATGGGGACAGGGACGGGGGAGGGGAAGGGGGAGATGGGGACGGGGAAGGGGAGAGTGGGGACGGGGTGGGGATGAGGGGGAGATGGGGGTGGGGGGAGGACCTTGAGTCAAATATTGGACTGAAATACCAAGGAGCTTCACTTGTAAAGGATATTAGTAATAAAGTCAGCGAGGCACGAACGCAGGCCCAAATATGCAAGATTTTTGACGTAAACACAAAGGATTCTTGGCCAGGGAAGCGAGGATAAAAGCACACACACACACACACACACAGGAAGAGAGGATTAAAAAGGTACATACAGTCTCTCTCTCTCTCTCTCTCTCTCTTTCACACACACACACACACACACACACACACAGGAAGAGAGGATTAAAAAGGTACATACAGTCTCTCTCTCTCTCTCTCTCTCTCTCTCTCTCTCTCTCTCTCACACACACACACACACACAGGAAGAGAGGATTAGATGGGTACATACAGTCACACACGCACACAGGATGATAGGATAAAAAGGGTACAACACACACATATAGGAAGTAAGGACATAAAGCACACACAAATACACACAGGAAGCGAGGATAATACACACAAATACACACAGGAAGCGAGGATACACACACACACACACACACACACAGGAAGCGAGGATAACACACACACACACACACAGGAAGCGAGAATAAAAAAAACACACACAGGCAACGAGGATAAAAAAAAAATCGTACACACACACACATAATAAAAATAATATGTCTTAAGTTCGTCTGCGCAGGAAGGAACTATCTCCGTGCGCCGTCTATTGAAAGCGGGAATACTTATTTTGTTTTTATTTGTTCAGGAAACTGCCTCAGCACGCCATCTATTGAGAGCAAGGATAAACTTTTTGCGTCGACCTTTACGTTTCTTCTTTATTTTTATTTTTCGTCAAGATTTTCCTTTTAAGCCAAGCAGGAAAACTCAAGTCCCTCAGTGGTGGTGGCATCGGGATGAGCAGAAGCAGAAGCAGGTAGGAGGGAAAATGGTTTGCGAGGGAAGGGGGGGGGGATATTTTAAGCAGGGGGAGAGGGGAGGGAAAAATGTATTGGGGGAGGGGGGAGGGAGATTGTATTGGGAGGGGTGGTAGGGAGGAGGGGGGGGAGAAAATATATTGAGGGAGAGGGGGGGAGGGACATATTAAGGGGGAGGAGGGGGGATAGAAAATGTTAATCAGTATAAAAAATATTTATCATTTTAACTATATTAGGAGGGGGAAAATGAGGTGGACGTCTAGTAAGAACAGTGAGGGACCATATAGAGTCAAGTGTGTATGTGTGTGTGTGTGTGTAAATGAAAATAATAAATATACGTCCTAATTAATACTGTAAAATGTATGTAAATGATGGGAAACTTTATAATTATTCAGTGTTGTAAATTGATTCGACTGATGATGGTTGGCAAGATGAAGACGTGGACTTTTTTTTCATTATTATTATTACTATTTTTTTTTTGTAGAGTAGACAATACACATGAGGATTTTGTGCAGACTTTATTTATTTTGTACTTTATTTCGTTTTTTTTGTTCTTTATTTTGTTCTTTATCTTGTTATTTTGTTCTTTATTTTGTTCTTCAATCAAATGGTTCAAGTCTGAAATTGAAGAACAACAGCTGATCGGACCGTCCTCACAAATAGGCTACCGTAGTAATATTAAAAAAAAAAAAAAAAAAAAAAAATAATAATAATAATAATAATCAATCAATCGTTTGTAGTATTTTTAAGCCAACTCAGAATGCATCAAAGGAACTACAGTAAATGCAAGTGGCAATTTTAGGTGAAAATGTCATACAAGACCAGGCACATTTAAAACATGTTGATCAATTTATAGAGTTAGAATTTATGGGTGGGTGGATGGGTGGATGGATGTAACTTAATACTCAGAATATTTGGCTGGGTGGATGTATGTATGTATGTAGCTCAGCAGTCAGCATGTTCACCAACTGTGCCGCTATAAAAAATAAAAATAGTCACCACCATGTTCTAACTCCATGGTCACCACCCACGCTGACACCACACACACAAACTCTCTCAGTCACAACCATCAAAATAAAACTCTCAGATTTCTAAAACATTGCGTGATACGGTTTTTTTTTTTTTCCTGTTTTTTTTTTTGTTTTTTTTTTATTTGTCGATGTCAATTGGCCGACACCTGTGATATGAAGGGGGTAATACACGTATGGTACAGTAGCTCCCAAAAACATGGTATCGTTAAGGGGGTGTGGGAGTAGGGAACAGGCTTGGGGGTGTGTGTGTTTGGGGGGTGCGGGAATAGATAGGACATGCAGGCTTTGGGATAGTAGAAAGCCTGTCCCGTATTCCTGCCCCTCCCCTAACCCCCTCAAGCCTGTCCTCCTACTCCCCCCTCCCAAGCCTGTCCCCCTTAAAGTGTGTTAGAAGGATGGAGGAATGTACTGAATGAAACATTGTCCGACACCCCGCCCACTTGTCAGATGGACGATGGTCCATTGTGTCAGAATGTATAGCACTTTATTTTTAATGATAGTTTTTGGAGCTACTGTACATAGGAGCGCCTTCATTCCTCCAAAATATATCAGGAAACAGGGCCATATTTCAAACATATTGGTGGCATGTTGTTTGGAATCATTTAGATGAATAAGTTAAGAGTAAATACAGATAAATGTTCAACTATTGTAAGTAGGAGTGTCTGGTCTGCCTCCAACGACAAATTGTCTCTAGATTTCGTCAGGGATAAAAGCAAGAATAGTGAGTCGCTGTTGAGGCTTGAAAAAAATATACGGTGTAGTAGTGTCTTTGCATTGTGCATTAACATTTTATTATTCTGTAAGTACATTTAAAGTCTTGCAAAACATAACGCTCATTTATTCAGTAGGCTACCGTACCGTAATGTTCTAATATACTTGATCCATTTTTTTTGAGCCAACAAAACGAAACGAAGCAATTGCTAAATTGTTTAACCAATGGTTTTCTAACATATGCCAAACAGAGAAACTATTGAATCAGTTCTGTGTGTGGTTCATCAAGAAATTCTGCCTGAATGAGTGTAAATAATCAGATATGGTAACAAGAAAGTGTGAAAGTTAATTAAGGGAGTAAATTAGAGGATAAAGACGTGAATGACAAAGGAGGAAGAGTCGAGCAAAGTCTCGTTCCAGTTCGAATACACTTCACTTCACTTCAAAATAGGCTATCTTCAATTAGACTGTTGGAATTTTAGGAACGTTGCAACCGTGTCGGATTTTTAACTTTAATAACCTTATTTTACTTCTATTCTCTATTTTCAACTTTAATAAACCTTATTTTACTTCTATTCTCTATTTTCCCTTTCCTTGTCTCACAAAACGCGAAACTAAAGAAACAAAACAAAAACTGATTAAACACTCGCCCAGATGTGGTCACAAGAGAGCAAAGAATAACAAGGGAGACCAACTTGGGTTACATTAAAAAAAAAACAAGTGTGAACTGTAAAAAAAAAATAATAGAAAGAAAACGAGTGGTAAAGACAACACAGATCGAGATTAAAAAAACACACAAGGAACATCCACTCGCCAAGGACAAAAAACAGAAGAAAAAAATGGGGGAGGAAAAGAGAAAATGAGACAGAAAAAACGAGCGGCAAAGAAATTCCAGTGTTGAGAGAAGAGCTTAGGTGAGGCGCTCGAGCACTTAGGCGGGCTGAGACGCGGCCATGTTGTGACGTCACGAATGTAAACACAGTCGACCCACCACTAGATTACCTCGCCAACGCTCTTCATCTGTTTCCTTCCAAAGATTTGTGGGGGGATGCGTATAGGCGGAAGGAGGGACAGACAACCTAACATGTAGTACACGTATGAAATATAAGATTTTTTTTATTTTTTTTTGTCTAATGTGAAAATAATAATAATAAAAAGAATAAAATTAAATCGCATAGCCTTATCACATCTTATTACTCCCATCTCTACGAATTTAACAGCAGGTGACTATTTATATATCTTACATATTCTCTGGCTACCACCAGACTATTTTTCTTATCACGGGGAAGCACTACTGGCGTCCAAAGCTTTAACATTTTATCCAGTAACGAAAAGGAAAGATTACGTTTTACACAAACTATTTGAAACACACGTCACTCCCTGATATCAGAGAAGTCTTTCGTATGACAACAACAAAATACACCTCGTCCGAGAGAGATATATATATACACTTCTGTTTATATGGAAATGTGCTCGTTTTCACATTCAAATGTCTGAGCAAATATTGTCGAGATATCCAATATATACAATGGAAGGACATCATTATTTTGGAGATCCAGTGCCTGAGGAAACAAAGGAAATATTGGACTCTGCAAATTTACCATGGAAGAGCAAGGACGAGACAAAAGGAGTAAATAAAGAGTTAACAAACAAAGATAAAGTAACTGGAAGAATAGATTAAAACTTGGTAACGTTGCTTGGTAGAAAATGTATCAATAAATCAGACGAATATTATCTACACACACATCATAAAATTGGTCTTGAACTGCGGTGCCTTGGGGTTTCACGAAAAGCTCAAATTTATTTACGCACAGTTAGGCTGTTTTTCCCCATGAATTTATAGCTGTGACTTACTAAAGGATAAGATAAAAACCACGATTCCTACTATGAATAACTCTTAACTGGAACCTGTCCATTTTCAGTTATACATCAACGCATTTTCAGTTATACATCAACGCATTTTACGTCATTCCTTACGTCGTTGGAGGAAGAGCAAAATTTCAGAACACACGTACTGCAAAAGACTATTCCTCCGGTTGGCTGATACACCACTCTTGCTCTGTTGGTATCGTCAATCGTCATGTTGCAACCTTTTTTTGCAAGCGTGTGTGTGACCACTCTTGTTCTAAAGGTGTTGTGCTGTCAAAGTTTTTTTTTAGCGTGTGTGTGTGTGTGTGTGTGTGAAACATGGAATGCCACTCGTTCTGTCACATCCACTGGTGACTGCATATTGCCCTCGTGTTCCAGCCTTGATGCACATATGTACCGGTACAGTCATGGTGTAAAGTTCGCAACCACTGCCAACGGAGCTCAGTTTAAGGACCCTGTAATCGTGTAGGCTATATATGGGAAGTAGAACCTTCTGATTTCTCCTGACCATGCCACGAAACCAAACCAATATTTGAAGGACTCATTTACCTCCAATTTTCTGACTACATCACAGGGTCCCTTTACCAGTAACTTCTGCAATTGTATTTGACTAAACACCAGCCAGTGTTACAGTAGAAACAATCAAACTGAATTAATCTATCCAGCACCGTGTAGGCTATGTGTACAATACATTATATATATTGGTGGTCAATTGTTCTTTCTATCCAATACTGTACTTGCACAATATGTTTGGTTGAGAAACATATTAAAGACTACGAATGGAATATCACGTAATCTCTGGTTTTGAGAAATACAATGGGGTATGTGTAGCTCGTTTCCAAAATAACTTGATGATGTGAAACGTACGGTATAAAATGAAAGCAGGAGTGTAAGAAGAATGTTTTGTTGATGACGAAAGCAAGGAATATGTGAAGCATGTTTTGTTGACGAAGGCAGGGAATTTGGGAAGCATGTTTTGTTGCCGAAAACAAGGAATGTGGGAAGCATGTGTTGATGACGAAGGCAGGGAATGTCTGAAGCATGCAAGAACTGTGGGAAGAACAAACCATATTCTTGTGACTGGCTACGTGTTGTGTTGGGGTTTACACAACACTACACTGGGGTCCTGTCAGCTTAAAAATGCATGTTGGGCGCCAGTGACGATTTTCTGAAATGTTCCAGACTTACTTTTTGCGTATAATTGCCTGTACTCTGTTCTACTTCCCCGCATGAGAGAGAGAGAGAGAGAGAGAGAGAGAGAGAGAGAGAGAGAGAGAGAGAGAGAGAGAGAGAGAGAGAGAGAGAGAGAGAGAGAGAGAACCCGGGTAAGTGATGTCAAGAAAAAGACATAATAATGAGTTTGGAAAAAAAGCAACACTGAGTGAACGAAGGAGAACCAGATAGAATTAGACAAGACAGACAAACACTGACTGAGATGGAGAGGGAAACACGCGACAATCCGAGAGCAACAATTCTGAAAAACCTGGGCACTATTTTTAACCCTAATCCCGTATGTATGAATTCAAGACATTTAATCAAACATAAAACACACACACACACACACACACATTTTCGTACCCACACTCACTCACTCCCTCCCCGCCCACACCAACCCAAATATATAAAAATCTATTAGTACCCACACACACACACACACACTCATGCCCACACTCACCCACATACACACAGCTTTAAGGGGGTGTGGGAGTAGGGGACAGGCTTGGGGGGGGACTGGGGGGGTGCGGGAATAGGGGGACAGGCTTGGGGTTGGTAGAAAGCATGTCCCCCTATTCCTGCACCCATTTAACCCCCCAAGCCTGTCCCCCTACTCCTGCATTCCCCCCCAAAAAACCCAAGCCTGTCCCCCTACTCCTGCATCCCCCCAACCCCCCCACTAAGACTGTCCCCCTACTCCTGCATTCCCCCCCCCCCAAGACTGTCCCCTACGCCCACACCCCTTTCATCAATAATTACAACAACAAAACTAAATCTGGTGAAACATCCTCCTCATAAAAGAAAAAAGAAAAAAAAGAAATCCTCCTCAAAAAAAAAAAAAAAAAAAAAAAAAAAACATCCTCCTCCTCTTCTTCACTCAGACTGAAATCTCTGCAGTATTCACGTGGCTTTTAGGCCGCGAACGAAAGCAAGGGAAAAATGTCTCTATCGCTTCTAATGCCCACGTGGCTTTTAGGCTGAACGAAATCAAGAGAAAAAGACAAATCCGTTAACTCTTACGATGCATGGTTACAGACAGTATACTAACTTAGGCTGAACGGAAACGAGGAGAAATCTTTCGTAATGCTCCATCAGTTTCCATGTCGAGAAAAGCTGAACGAAAAGATAAACAAAAACACACACATACACACACAAAATACAACCTTCTTCATTGTTTTGTTTTGATCCACGCCAAACGATTTTATGTAACAGGAACAAAAATGGTCTTCATAATTACGTAACTTTCCGAGTGTGTGGAAATATACCGGTATATATATAAATGAAAATATAATTATTGACCAGTTCACTCCCATTCATAACCAGTAGTTCCTTGTATCAGTTGAGCCTGAGTGGTAAAAGTAATCATTTATAAATAAAGGGAAATTTACTGCAGCAATATTTCTCTCTCCCTCCCTCTCTCTCTCTCTCTCTCTCTCTCTCTCTCTCTCTCTCTCTCTCTCTCTCTCTCTCTCTCAGAATCGATTATATTACCTTGTCGGCAGTTCATACCACGTCCCACGCAGGGTAAAAACGCGGAAAAAGAAAGCAAAATAAAAGTGAGCCACATTTAAAGCGAGACTGACGAAGTAAAAATGAGACGAGGTGAGGTGAGGTGAGGTGAGGCGAGGCGAAGCAGATGTGGGGGGAATCAGTTTGGTGAGAGCCGTGAAAAGACGTACACAAACCCATACATAAAACCTACACACACACACACAGCTGCAAGTTTAAATAGCGGAGTTTTACAGACTCGCGTAGTAGACCATGCCGTGTCTGCTAGAATAACCAAGTCGGCGAAAAGAAATACGGGTTTAGGTTTCTGCTGGTGTAGCGAACAAAGTCGTGTCCTTGGCGCTTGTCTCCCGCAGTGGGGAAAACTGGACTGGCCGAGGTGAGGGAGGAGTTAAAATTATGGGAGCGGCGGGCATGTAAATACTGTTCGGACGTCCCGGGATGTAGCCTATACACTTCACTTGTTGGTAACTCCAGTCCTGATATCATCGATGCCTTGGCTATAGAGTTACATTTTCTTTGCATTCAAAAAATAAATTTCGACAAAAACTTTCCACACATTCAAAAATAGCTCCTCCCATTCGCACTCACACTCGGTCTGTCCCCGTGCCGCCTCCCACACACCAAGCATAACTTAATTCCACCCACGACACGACACCTTCACAGCCGGTATGTTTGTTGATCCTCCTCTTTTAAATTAATACATACCACGCATTTGTGGGTAAAAGTTTTAGCATCTGTGGGAGAAAATTTTATCCACACCACGAACCTCGAACCGATAGCGTGAATATTAAAACCAGGCGTTATGGACAATACCTATATTCATCCCCAGTGGGTCTACCAAACTTAAGGACCCTGTGATCGTGTATGAAAATTGGAGGCTTCTGCTGACTCCTGACTTATAGGCTATGCCACGAATCCAGCTCCTTCCATATGGGTGGTGTTTTCTGGCGGTATTTGACGGACTCGTTTACTCCAATATTCTGACCATCATATTGGCCCTAAATACGGTACTATAAGTGCTTTGCTCACTACCATACTGGTCAAAACCTAACTTTATCTCTAATAACTGATATGCACCACCTATTGTAAGGGAAATTCTAAATATGAAATATAATTTACCCCACCTATCCTAATCCTCAATATTTAAGCTAATCCTTAATAACAAGCCTATTCCATAATACCACACCATATCCTCAATACCACGCCTATTCCACAGTACTTAGTTAAATCCCAATCCCTAGAAAAATTCCATTGCATTTTTAGTAGGCCTACACTGGAGTGCCTTGATATCTGCAAAGTATGTCAGGTAAGATGACCAATACTTATCCTAATCCTAAACACCAATAGCCTATAGCCTAATATCCAGCACCTCACTGTTGATAATTAATGCAGAAACCTTAACTCGAAACAGCTGCTTAATGCATCAACCAGACAACTTCAAGGGTTCAACCAAACTCGTTAAACAACTCACTGACTGACACAAGGGACTGACACAAACTCAACACTTTCAAGTTGACCTCGGCAGCGCAGTGTGGCACTTTATGTGGCTTCTGATGCAGTTTCTGTTCTTCCCTTTCCCAGACTTGAATAATTAATCCTCTGACTGCCAGATGGTTTAGTTTAATGAAAAGCATCTAGAGTTCATCGTAATAATTATGAGGTCTGGAGAAAGAGTTTATTCACTCTGGTGTAAACGTCGACAAGCTGAAGAAAACCCACACTGGTAATTATCTTTTCCTCCCCCATTGTGGGTTTTCTTCACAATTATGAGGTCTATTATGGTAGACTATACTGCTTATGAAATTATTTTGGCTGAATTATAAGTCAGAATACAATGGTAAAGAAATATTCTGATCCTGACACTAATGGGTTAATAATGAGGGCGACAAAAAGAAATTTCGATATTAAACGCTAGTCCTTCTCTTAAATTTTAATACTGCAAAATCAAGAAAGAAAGGAACCTGATTTGACGTAGGCTCTCCCATCCATGGATTTAACTGGATGTTATAAATACCCGCAACAATATTACTGTTGGCAATGACAGTCGGCCTAATAAGACTGACAAAGGAGCATATGTCGTCCGCTAATCAAAGTTCCACATTAGAATGCAGTCAGGTCGTAAGGAGCAAGTCCCATGTCATTTTATGTTCATCTGACTAGCCTATTAAAGAACACACACACACACACACACCCTATTGTACTGCAACACTTAAGAAATATTTTTACGAAGTATATAAAGCCTAATATAAAAACTGCATGAACTGTGATACACAAGTTGTACCAATAATGGAAGGAATATGACTCCAACTAGGCTATATTTTATTAACCATTTGAAAACTACCACCTTAGGGCGACATTTTTTTAAGGACGGGCTAATTTAAAACGCATTAGATAACAGCAAGGGCGGGGAGGCAGGCAGACAGGCAGGATGGGGTGATTTATCGCATGTCAAGGTAAGTTATGTCTGGCTGCTACACTGCTTTCCTCTCACACCTACCAACCCCTCTCACTCACACACTCGTATTTCACTCACTCGTTCAAGCAGAGAGAGAGAGAGAGAGAGAGATGAGGGGGTAAAACTCCAGCTGTTAAGAAAAAATGGTAATGGGACTTTGATCTACCAACTTCGAGGGATAGTGAAAAAAAATTGATAATAATTTAAAAGGTACTGGCTACGTTTTTCCTTCCATCTACAGTATGCATTAAAAAGTAAGAGAGAGAGAGAGAGAGAGAGAGAGAGAGAGAGAGAGAGAGAGAGAGAGAGAGAGAATGTGTGTGTGTGTTCCATTTCATTCCACCTGCATTTAGACTGGGTGTTGAGAAAAATCGTCTCATGGTAGTTGAGAGAAAACTGTGAAGACTTTCAGGTATTCTTTTCGGAATATGGGGATAGACTGATGTTGGTGAAATGAAGCAATTAGTGCAGTTCTTGTTTTTTATCATGTACATAAGCGCAAAAAAGAAAAAGAGAAAAAAGTAAGGTATAGTTATACACCTTTTGCTCGATACAAAAAGACACAAAGAACGAAACTTTTGAAAACAGTCCTTCTCCCCCACATTGGTATCCCTGCATTCAATATGAAACTCATCCCTTGTGACGATAGATTAAATAATATGTGTATCGCACAGTATTGAACTTTTACTTAAGCCTCTATGAATAACCAAGTTCAATGTCACTAAGTTATTTTCACTACATTCTTACATATCACTGAAATATATTGGAACACATTCTTTATTATACTATTATATTAATTTCCGACACGTAATTAGAGCCGCTATAAAACCCTGAGTTAATATACGCCTCTGAAATGTAATCCTTTATTAACCTAACATGCTAACTAATTAAACTGGGGATACGGTGCAGCCTAGCCCGCACACACTAGGCTAATTTCCTTTTGTTTGGCGAGTACTGTACTTCTAATTCCCTCCAGATAGGCTGTGTGTATCAAACTAAAGTACTGGTACCGTATTGACAGAGAAATTAGCCTCAGTGTCTGTGTTCATCTGATAAGCTACAGGCCGAAAAGAATTACAAATAAACTTTCTGCCTATCCTCTTTCTTATTTGGTTACATTACATTACTCGGAAAGTTTTCATTTTACCATGTTTGTTATCACGTAAGAAATATCAACACAATAGAAATTAAAAGGCACCAGTTTTGTGACAGATAGCCTACATAGGATTTTAAGGGGAGTAACTAGTTTTTGGTACACTGGAGTGCAAAGTGGTAGGATGGCCAATGAAGAAATATAATAATGTGTTATTAGTTGGAATAGTTTGGAGGAATTAGCTGTTCCAGATTCACCAATAGTGTACTTCCCCCTTAAACAACAATATGAACAGGAGAAAGAGAAGATAGGCTGGAGTATGACGTAGTACGCGAGGGAATGAACTTGGTGCAAACATTGAAGGCCATGTGCCCGGAGAGAGAAAGAGACAGAGAACAACAGCAGGCAGCAGCACTAGTGGAAACTCTTCCAACTTTACAACACAACTCTTAATTGGCGCCCAGACTGTCAACAACCAGCTGTTCGATTCTCAGAATCACCTGTTTTGTTGAGAATCAGCTGTGTGTGTGTAAGATGACTGATATCCAGTGCATTAACAATAGGCATGTCAGTAGAGCCTCCAAAAATATATAATTTTACTATTCAGACACAAGCAGAGCAACACTGAGCCAACTGCCTAGACTAGCATCGACAGAATGGCTTAAAATACTTTTTTCTCGAGACTGTACATCAATACTCACGGATATGACGTTTGTGTACAATTTCCTTTAGTGAGTGTGTGTGTGTGTGTTCAGGAAGACAATACAAAATAAGTGAGACTATTGTGGAAAAAGTAACGAAATATATGTGGAAAGCAAATAGAGGAGAAATGGAAGAGGAAAACTGAGAATGGGGAAAAGGTAGGGTGGAGAAACAAGAGAAGGCAGGACAGAGGTGGTCAGAGGTGGTGATAGGAAAGGGATGTAGGCTAATGGCATGGAGAGTAAAGAGTAAAACTAAGGGGAGGCAAGCCTTATAATTTATAAGAACAGTATGTAATGGAAGAGAGAGAGAGAGAGAGAGAGAGAGAGAGAGAGAGAGAGAGAGAGAGAATAGGCCACTTAGAAGTTTGACTTGAAAAAGGACAAACAACTTGACTTTTTCAGGAAACTCGTGTCAATAGTGGTGACGGTAGTGGCGACCATTATACTGTGTAATTTATTTAAACTTTTTTCTCAGCTGAATGTTGACATGTACTGTTGCTTCCCAAACGATCGTCAATGTGTGGTACGAAGGATGGCGAAATAAATAGAACTTTTTGCCACCTCTCGCAACACGTGTCAAATAACATCGTCCGGTGTGGTAGATTGTATAGCACAATATTTCAACGATACATTTGGGAGGTACAGTACAGTAAAAGTGGCACCTATGCAGTAATGTATGTATGGTAAAGTGTCAAATCAGAGCTGCAGTTGATAATTATACTCTTGAGTAGAAGCTATGATTGTTATTTCTCAACATGATCAATCAAATAATTATGTTTTACTATCAATTTTTTTATCTGTATGTTTATGGTAGGTAGCGAGTGATTGATAACCCTCACCTGAGAAAAGTAAATTACAGCTACAGTATACAATGTCACTATACCATAAATCAACATCTACGATCTAAAACACAAACAAAGAAAAAATAAATACACAAAATCATTACAATTATACAAATGCGACAGCACATCCAATAACACACTAGCAACTCCGCACTTTTCAGCCTGAACAAAATAATGCAAAGGTAATTAATTTCCGCAGCGACAATGATATATCGTTACCAGAACAAAAAGTAATACACGAATTATTTCGCGAGGCAGCCTGTTTCATAAGTAAATGTGCAATATCTAATTTTATAAATACTAATGGAACAACGTACGTAATGTTATAATGACACCCGATAACCTTGTGGAAAAATGGACAGTACACCAAATTGTAATTCAAGCAAGCATTAAATTAATATATACAGCAAATGAGATGTAACGTTACCGAAAATAGAGCTGAAAAATATAACATAAAACTGCTCTTAGTCTTACCATAATGTGTTGTACAGTAGTTGATGAAGGACACACTTATATATGTACGCCATATTGGGGAACACTCAGCTAGCCAAGCCTTGTCAGTTGTCACTCAGCATCACTCGTTGGTTTCTATTATTCCCGTCTACGTAAACACGGGGTGGATAGCTCACCACTCTCTCTACTATGGTCTCGAGGTTTGTGTTACGAATGGAGAAACACTAGGCTTAAAAAACGATGAATAATCACGATAAATGATAGCACACACACACAGGCACTACAATATCCCCAAAAGTGAACCACACGTCCTACCAAGATGTGAGAGACTGATGAGACTGATGAGACATCATTGGAACCTATTCTAATAAATAATATATAATACAATCTTTTCTAGTATTAACCCGAGGGAAACTTATTTTGGCGAGATCATATGAATTGATCAAACTATAATAGTGTGTAATAATAACTTAATTACTTTATTGTCATAAGCATACACACATATATATATATATATATATATATATATATATATATATATAATTTTAAAAAGGAATTACTGTACGTGACGTAAAAGGGTCCCAGAACAGGAGTTGCAAATTAGACTTTTTCATAGCCCAATTACTTTGCATCAGTGAAACGATGTTTTTTAACTTTTTTTTTTTTTACTGTAATACCCTAATATATACCCACTTAACCACTCACTACAAATACCACCACCACAGTCCACTAATTACACTACACATTATAATGAATACCATACATTCCTGTCATCCCATTACTGACCACTGCCGATCCATACACACCTAAAGCCTATCACAACCTTGGTCTGTTTGTCCATTATCGTATGCATTAAAACGGATTAAAAACACAGGGATTAGCCTTATGGACGGCCATTCCGCTCTCCGCAATCCGGATATTGTGCGTTAGTGTGTTAATCCAGCTTTACTATACCCTCAGTGGTTTTGCCCTATTGCCATTTATACTGAAATAACAAGCTTTTCCATATGTATCAACTGGCTGGCAAAATAAACATCACTGAAAGGGCTGGTATCCGAACTCACTCTAGGGACCCAATGGATGGTCAATGTGTTGTAATCTCTACAGGCAACGTTCGAATCCCCTCTCTGAATCTGAAACACCTGATTTGTTTTTCTTTTACTAAAGCCAAAGCCGATGATCTAGAATCGTACATGTGACATCTGCACTACAGTACTGACAAGTGTAAAGTCTAATTATTAATTTTTTTTAAGTCTATGCAAATCTGGATTCGTAAGCTTGGACTTGAAGCTGTGATTGTTTGGAGTTAATCTGCTAATCAGCAAAATATGATGTTGATGCCGTTGATTTTTTTCTTTTTTTTATCCAGCGAGATAGAGGTAAAGTTCACTCAGCTTGACATTATTACACAGCTGCCACTTCTGCACAACTGTATCATCAGCCGAGAAAAAAGGATGATGTGTGTGTGTGTGTGTGTGTTTTATTTTTGTTTTGTTTTTTCCAGACAATTTTTTCTGTAGGAGGGAAGAGTTACCACATGCTACCATGCAAAGGTAGATAATAATGGAAAGATTAACTGCATGCCTACGTAATATGACGACTAGGCTAATGACTGAAAAATGTCTATATCACATCAATATCCCCGTCGTTCAATAATCAAAACAACAATGCAGCAGTATTTTATATTTAAACCCCACACAAGCTGGGCTATAAATTACCTTGAAGTTTATATATTTACCATTCATAAAAAATGTTGTTGTACCTTTATGTTTTGTTGTCATGGCTGTGTAAATATAGTTATATGTGTCGCTGTATTGATAAATAAATTTGATTGTGTTTGCGTGAGTGTGGGTGCATGTGCGTGTATACAGGAATGGTTTAATGTATACATACTCGAATAATAATAATATATTTTTCAAACTTTCAACTAGGTGGCCAGGACGTTAAAACCTCTGGGCTCATCCTTCCTGACCTGCCCAGTGTAAAAAACCTTCCACGGATTTCAGTATCGATTCCAGATATTTTTTACTTCACTCTCCGTCATCCAGCTTTTAAACATCCTCCCCAAGCCTTTTGTCTTTTCCCTTACTCTCTCCATTTAATATATTTCTCCTTTTCCTTCCTTCTTGCCTTATATTCCCTACTTGACTTTATTTTTCTTTGTATACTGTTCAGTACTGTAGTTAATTCACTGAGGAATATCCTTAGTAAATTCTGCTCCAGATTTCTCATAAAGTTAGACAGATGAGCATGTCACATTCTGGAATAATTCCTCATATATAAAAAAATCAAGATATATAAATATACTTTGACCTGTTCTTCATATTCACATAGTATGAGATGTCCTGCTAAACATGTTGAGTAAAGTCACCCCACTGGAGCAAAAAACAGACAGGTTATATAAAATTTGTTTATGTCTCATTAGCTAAACATGCATTTGTAACATGAAAAAACATATATATAAGACATTGGAATAACCATTATAATTGTTGAAAATAATGACATGAATGTTTTACATTAACTACTTGCCCTATACCGTATATACAAATATTATACACCAGGTGTATATCACCAGGTGTTGTCTTTGTAAATGAAGGCCTGTCAGTTCTCATTCATATAAATGTGTCTATACCTACATTATTTTTGCCTTATGAAAAAACATATAGCACTACCAAAAGCATATATCATACTGTAAGTTAAAATTCATGAGCACAACATACAATTCCTTTCAGTACTGCATTTTTTATAAAAGCCAACCAGAATCATTGCAGTGTGTGGCAGCATTTTAATTGGGAAAATTATTTTACCTATATCAACTAACATTACTTTAAAAGACATACAATGAAACTGGAATACAGAGAAGTGAACTACTGTATATCTATACTGTATTAGGATTACTTGAATGGCTGTAATTTCACATTAGTAGAAACCTAACTGTAGGGACTAATTAATTAAACTAATTATATAGTATCTTAATTTCCAGACTAGAAACTTTCCTTATTATTAAGTCTGTTGTAGGCTAACTGTTTCATGCAATTACTTGTGGATCCAAAACACTACGTACCATATCGGGCAGCTGGTGCCACGACAGTACTGTACAGTTGGCTCCACTCCCGCGTTTCTCCCCTCATGTTGCCAATGTTGGGCCAGTCACAAATTCGAATCCCGATCCACAAGTTAAAAATTTCGAAACATTCATATCCTTAGAGTGAAAGATATGAATGTTTATAATATTTAAACTTGTGGATCGGGATTCGAAATTCTGACAGGCCCAACATTGGCAACGACAGGGGAGAAACGCGGGAGTGGAGCCAACTGTACCTTTACATAATTATTACCTCTTCATTATAATGAAGGATATGGTCAATCTCTTTGGTTATATCCTCAGTGTTGGTGTACTAAGTCCAGTGATGTAGCTTTCACCTCAGATACCACACGGCCTCACAACTTCCTTGATATAATTAAGTCAAAGAAAAGATTGCCGTTAGTAATTTTGGTACAGTACCAGATACTGTACCAGAATTGATGCTATACATTAATCATAAATTACAGAATATGTTATGGACCTGAAATTATAATACAGGTATATGTACTATAATGTCATTTCCTTCCAATGTTAAAAATGCAATTGATGCTTTCTTTCTTCCTTCATGTTCAGATTCACTCCTTCTTGTGTTTCTCCTCCATTCCCGCCTCAGCCCACCATAGCGTGAACAATCGCCCTGGCTCAGTCTGCACCCCAGCTGCCAATACCAAGTGGCCTCCTGTACCCAGCTTGAGGTTAGTCAAAGGGATCGAGTTGGTGCCTCCCTGGGATGTACACTTCTGATGCTGACCACAGAACACATCCACGGAAGTATGCACCGGTGAGTGGCTGTTAGAGGTGCAGGGGAGACACCCTCCTTCGCAAGTTCCTACACATGCACTGATGCAGGCTCTACCTGTTAAGGTAAAACATAGACCATACAAGTGCTAAGCTAATAGTAGAATATGGTGTAATTAGAAAAGCAGAATAAAAAAATTACTGGATATGTCAATGGTGTGGCTAAAACAGTAGTGAATAAATGTACTCTTCCAGTGGATAGATAATCTAGATAATGTACCAAAATCTGCTTTGCTCTTAAATGCTCTCTTCAACCCCCTCTCTCTTATAATTATACAGTATATAAATATAAGTACACACTGGAAGATAAAAAAGATTTATAATATCATTACGGTACCTACTAATATTTTTAACAAGATGACAATGAAATCGCCTTAGAGTAACCAATAGAGCCCCACTCACCGTCCCGACTAAAGCTTGACATGTTATAAGCAGCTGCTGAACTATCACAGTCACCTGGCTGGTTTGACTTGCAGCTGGTACATCCCCTGGACCGGTGTTTGAAATTAGGGGCGAGAGCCAAGGGGGGCTGAGGTAGGTGGGGCCCCAGGCCATCTAGCCACCCAGTCTCACCAACCACAATCTGTGCCCCGTCTGGTGTGGTCATCCTGGAGTAGGTTTTTAGTTTTTAGCTGATATGTATGCTTGAGCAAGTTGAATAAAGAATCATGCATCTATTTAATGGATAGGCAAAGTAGCAATGAAAATTTGTGTGTATGCCTTGGTAATTGGCATAAAGTTTTTGTCCAGTGTTAGAAAATTAATATTGAAAGGCTCCAGATATCTGGTCATTAGTTAGAACCTGTAGGGTACACTGATATAATACTGTACTATTAATAACTACTGTTCATAGAGAGGTAAATTGCTATTAATGAGGCCTATATTATATTTTGTTTTGTTTTTCTGAATGCACTCCATCTCATACCTATTCTTTTTCTTTCCCTCATATGGACTGGTTATCACAATAATTTGTCCATGTACAGTACAGAGTCTGAAATATGTGTATTCTCAGATCCTTTCAAGTTTTTCCTCCCCAACTTTGATTTGTTCATCATGCTACCTGATCATTGCCTTGGTATTATTCATGTTCATCTATGATCCAATCTTCATACAGTTTTTGTGCACTGTAGCTCCTTTATAATCAATATTTTGCTGTGACTCATCTCCTGCAATGAGGAACAATAATGACATAAGAAAGTTAAACCCATTTAAATTAAACCCTAATCATCAGTTTACAGTATTATCTTAGATACTGGTACTGTGCTATATCTGCACTCACACCAGAATATTTAAATTTGCCACTAAAATAATCTTCATCTTTCTAGAGTTGTAACTTCAAACAAGGAAACTATATTTGAGTACTAAAGATAGATATTGTACATACTTGGAGTGAGGCACAGTGGACGAGCCAGCTTCCTCCCCAGTAACCACATCCAACACTGTCAGAGTGGAGGAGTAGAGCATGGAGCCAGGGGTCAAAAGCAGGGCATACCGATTTCCCAATGCCAGTAGCTTCTTCACTTTAAACCACAATGCAAGGGTCCGTATAGGGGCTAATGTGTTTATGTCAAACAGAAACAATTTGGCACTTTTCTCATCCAGGTCTTGCTGAACGAGAGCAATATGTTTACTTGACAACTGTAGTCCAGGGGTAAATATTCCATGGTCACTGTAATTCAAATCAATACTGCCATCTTCGGATATTTTATCAAGAATCCCATGACTTTTTACTTGAGAGTCTGCTTCACAGCTTGCTGTGTTTGCTGAAGAATTATTATTTTTTCTACTCTCACTAGTTGAGTCTCCCACACTACCTTCAATTGTCATTTTACCACTGGCAGAACTATCGCAACTTTTGCAAAGTGTATTTTCTTGAGTTACACCACCTCGATGTATGGAAATATTACTACTAGTAGCACCACTATTCTCAGATACAAAACTAATACTTTCTTCAAAAGACCAACTCTCAGCTTTCACACCATTCTGTTTACATCTAGCTGTCTTCCCCTCACATATTGAACACTTACATTTCACACAGTTTTGCTTACATCCAGCTGGCCAACTTAATTTTGACACTCGTTGCCTTGTCATATAAATAACCCGGTGTTTTGCAGACTGATCAGGTAAGGTAGAGGAGGTTGAGGCAGGAAGCAATTTGACCCTTAGTACCCAGTGGTCCCGAGAGGCTAGGGAATGCAAGACCAGGCCTGATGAGAGAGACCACAGCTTGAGGCACTCGTCTGCTCCACCACTCACCATAACATCCAGCTCCTCTGAGAAGTCACAGGAGAAGACCGGACCAGCATGCATCTTAAATTTATTAACCAAGGCCCCAGGTTCAGCTTGAGGTGGACTGGGGTAGGGAGGGGGCTTATGGTTGCCAGATGATTGGGAGGGGCGAGGCATAGCAGAGAGGTCCCACGAGGTGAGTATGCCAGTGAAGTGTCCACAGAGGAGGAGAGAGGCAGGATGGAGGCAGAGGCAAGAGACAGTACGCTGGCAGGAGAAGGTGAGTACTGCCACATTCAGTCCAAGATGCCATATGGTCACCTGATCTGCTTCAGACACTGCCAAGATATACAGTATGTGATTAGTGTACAGTATTTCAATACAGTATGGAATTAGTATATTTATTTTATTGTGCTTTTCTTTACCTACACTCACCCCACTTAACTTAATTAACCTTACCTCTCCAACAAAAATGCCTAATTTTAAATACTATATTGCATGTGGGTAATAGAGAACTTGTATAAAAATAAAACACTAAACTCAACCTACCAGTGCAGAGATAGCCTTCTTTGTAATCTACAGCCTTGATGGGTGTAGTACAGTTATGAAGGTGCATCCAGCTCTGAGAAAAGGCTCGTCCACATTTGAGAGCAGCAGACTGCCTCACCACACCCACATAAACCCTTTGCCAGTCTAAGGGGTGAGGGTGGGAGGGCCAGGGTGGAGCTGAGGACAGGTTGATACCCAGATGGCGACACTTGTCTGACCATAGTTGCTGGTGACTACCAATGAGGCTAAAAATGTTAAAAAGAAAATATATTAGAAATACAGACATGCAATACTGAAAGTACCTTATTCAAGAAACTTATGAGGAAAAAGTTAAACACCCCTTACTGATTGTTAATATTACGGGATTTAGACAAAAACTGTAGGCCTATTGGTTAGAAAAAATTGTGAAATTTACAAGTTCAACAATAAAAAGTACTAAAAAAATATCAATTTAATACAGTAAGTTAATATTGCAATGCAAGGACAGTACTTAACTCTATTACTGTACAGTACTGTATGATATTGTACCTGCACCAGTTGTGGGAGACTCTGCAGGCATTGAGAAGGCTTATACCATCAACATATGAGAGCACTGCCAACTGTAGTTCAGGTGGCAGCAGAGATACCAAGTCTGGCATCATGTGTGTGCTAAGTAGACAGGTAGCTCGCCATTTGACATACCTGCCAATAGGAAGCATCCTGAATAATGGAGAGTAAAATGGATAGAGATACAACCACCAATGTTTCCTATAACATTCTTGGGCTGGTCCATGGAGAGCATTAATCTAACCATTGGCAAGTGATTGTCATTACTACTGTATATGAAAACAGAATGAAGAAGGCTAGAGGCAAAAACATTCTGGGAAGTAGAGAGATAAGTACAGTACTGTATTATAATGTAAATAATAGAGAAAGAGCCTAATAGACGTACCCTGGTGCAGCCGATAGTACTGGGGTAAGGAGAGAGAGCTGTGTATCTGGTTGGTGAGAAGATAAAAGCTCCACTAACAACCATCTCTGCTTATCCACATCCAGCCTCTGAACTTCCTCTATGAGTTCCTCCATTATTGGGTGACGGGTGATGGCCACCTGAAGTAGAAGTAGAAATAATGAAGAGGAACTGCCTAACCATTGGTACCTTGAGTGAGCTGATACCAGGTACAGTATCAGGATCATTTTCATGATAATCACTCACTTTGAAAATGCTATAGAATTACTGTGCTTAATTCAACAAAAGTATTCTGAGACTATACACTTCTGCCAAGTTTGAGCAATGAATCATTTCCCTTAATGATGGAAAAATCTATGAGAAAACCACCAATATTTCACTCCACATCTTTACCACTTTAAGGTAAAGTAACCAGTCCAGTCTGGTATCATACTTTATTATTGGTAATTAATGATATACAGTAGTTTCAAAATATTTATGGAATATGCCTCCCATATTTTAATTAGACCTATGCATTAAAAAAAAAAAAAATACGGAGTAGCATTAGTAAATTATGAAGTATAGTAGCTTTGTTCTCCTTTGGTGCCTATTTGTACAGGGAATGAATAATATTTCAAGGTGAATGGCACCGACTGTATGCACTGAAAATAAAAAAAATCCCCTTCATCATTTAACACTACCTACGTCACTCATTAAACTCATTACGGCTTGGATCTTCTATACATATATCTCCCTTTTATAGCTCCAAACCACTGAATAACAAGAACACATCTCATTTTCACCTAGTATTCCATTAACGTGACAAAATGTGCTAACATAGTAGTATTGGTTTTCAGTTCACGTCAGTCAGGAGATAAACAATTACATTCACCATCACTTAACTTTTATTTATATATTTATTTTACTGATTATCGTTTTAAATAAGATGTAATAATATTAGAGTGATATTTTAGGTTATTTGCATATATACTTTCACTGATGATCATTTTAGATAAGATATAATCCCGAAATAATTGAATGATCCATCAAGTTATTTACACATCATTTTTTTCTGATTATCGTCTTAAAAAAAGATATAATAATATTTGAATGATTACTTTTTACACCTAAAACATAATCCAACCAAGAGACCATAAATGTAGCAAAAAATTATATAAAACAGCTGATGGTGATTGAAAACAGCTGTGAGTGAAGTGAAAGCAAGCAAATTATAACCTTACCTTAATTATTAGTGAACTGACAGGTGAGTTTATGGAATGATTAGACTAGAAAAGTATCTATGAATGACAGTACTATTTATTCTATTTTAATTTAGATGCCGTTTATTATGGTTTCACGTTACTATAGTTAACATTTAAAACAGAATTATTAAAGTATTTCACCAAAAAGTTTCGTGTTTCACCATATGTTTAGTGGTGGTGGGTAGGAGGGTTCATATTATTTGTTATTTATTATGAGTTATTTGTTATGAGTTTTTGGATGGATAATAAGTCGATCAATTATATAAGTACAGGCTAACTTATATAATGACTTTTTACTGATTTTTTTCAAGTGTTATCATTAAAGTACAGGCTGTAACGTTAAACTGTCTTATTATTAATTTTGGTAAAAATTTACAATAGCACCTCCAAGTTTGTTTTTTTTTTTTTTTTGTGTGTGAAATGTTTTACAGCCACTCTAACCAACCTGACCTAACCTAACCTAACCTAACCTAACCTAACCTAACCTAACCTAACCTAACCTAACCACCTTCGGTCCTAACCTTAATAACCTTCGGTCCTAACCCTGACAACCTTCGGTCCTAACCCTGACAACCTTCGGTCCTAACCCTGACAACCTTCGGTCCTAACCCTGACAACCTTCGGTCCTAACCCTAACATGAAATTTTATATTGTGACGAAATGAAATACGAGCACCAACTTAAACCTTCATGACGATATTGTATATATAATTAACCATTATGTTTGCATATTGACATTAAAATGTATTTGGAGGCATGCTTATAAACTTATACCTTAATTTTTTCAGGTGTTAAATTTGAGTGGGTGGTCATGACAAGTTGACATTATCTTTGTAACTGTTACGGGACAACATATTATAACTAAGTTACTGTAGAAATATACCAGGACTCCATAGTGCCTGCTCTCTGGTAAAACTATACTATCCGCCAATACATCCTCCTCCGTAACCCATATGTTTTGTCTGATAGTGTAGTAAACCTGGAACAACTGATTCCTCCAAACTAGTCTAGGCAACAGAACACCAGTTATTTTGTCAGTTTGGTCCTGTTTCTTGGCATATATACTTTTAGGTACCAAAGGATTACTATCCCCTTAAACCTATTCTCATTACAGTGATGACGGTAGCAGTGTTAGGCGGTGGTGTGAGCGGACTGGCTGCGGCTCGCTACTTGTGTGGACGGGTGGGACGGGTGGTAGTACTGGAGGGATCGGAAAGACTGGGTGGCTGGATCGACACAACAACACATAGTGATGGGGTGGTGTTTGAGCACGGACCTCGCACGCTCAGGTATATACCCAACTATATTATGTTTGTAACTGGTTTTGGGTTTGATTTTTTATTACATTATGTATGTGAATCTGTGAGTCGTAAATTACAGAAATAATACTAGTTTGACCATAACCAGATTATATTTCATGTAAGGTAGAAGCACTACTAGATGGGCATTCATAAATTGAAAATATATTTCTGAACCTATACATAAAATCTTTCATCTTAGATTTATGACAGATAATTTTATCATCCAGGAATTAATGTAAATGTAATGTCAGGGCTGCAGGTAATGCTGGCGGCAACACTCTCGCACTGGCCGAGTCACTTGGTCTAACGGACCGCGTTGTGTCTGTACCATACTCTCACCCTTCTGCAAAAAACCGCATGATTGTGGTAAACTATACTTCATCATTCTAGTATTTTAGTACAAATATTTGAAAATAAATTGCTGAAAACATAGTTGTAATGATCTTGAAATGAAAGCTCACTCATATAGAGTATTTTATTCATTACAGGTTGGTGGAAAGTTACACAAATTGCCAAATAGTCTTAAAACTGCCTTTACCAAGACCTCGCCCTTTTCCCGTCCACTAGCCCTCAGTGCACTCACGGATCTAAAGGCCAAGCCAGTTCTGAATACAGATGAAAGTTTATTTAGCTTTGTTAGGAGACGGTTTGGCCTGGAAGTGGCCAAATACGCCATAGACCCACTGGCCAGGGGTGTCTTTGCCGGTAATGCTCGAGACTTGAGTGTGACATCACTGGCTAAACGATTACATGTAGTGGAACAGAAGCATGGATCTGTTCTGAAAGGATTGTTGAAAGACAGGAAGAATGCTGAGAAACCCAATCTTGACTTGGCAAAGAGTGAATTGGTACAGAGAGCCAGAAAGGAGCGCTGGTCAGTGTGGTCACTTGAGGGAGGATTGGAGAACCTGGTCAGAACATTGGAGCAGAGAAACAGAGAAGATGGTGTGGAGATCAGAACAAACACCAAGGTCAATGGTGTAATTCAAAGTGGTGGAAGACTGGTGGTGCAAACAGACAGTGAGGAATTGGAAGTTGATCATGTAATTTCCTGTCTTCCAGCCAACTGTTTGAGCTCTGTGATATCACAAACGAACCTTGATGTAAGCCGCCTTCTGGCGAACATTCCCTTTGTAACAGTGGGTGTGGTTAACCTAGAGTATGCTGGCCATCTTGTTGATGAACCTGCATTTGGTTACCTAGTCCCATCCTCTGAACCCAATAGAGTACTTGGAGTCATTTTTGACACCTGTACCTTCCCTCAGGGAAACCGAACCATTCTCACCATTATGATGGGAGGTTACTGGTTCAAATCCTGGTTTGGAGACTCGCCTTCAGAACAAACAATTCTCGACACAGCTGTAAACGAGGTTAGACAAACACTGGGAATTAATCAAGAGCCAGACAGGTTCATTGTAAAGATCCTTCGTGACTGTATTCCTCAATATGTTGTAGGACACTCAGAAAATGTAACCAATGCCCGTAGGTTGCTGAAGGATCTCAGACTACCTTTATCATTGGCAGGGAATTCATATGATGGTGCCGGGATAAACGATGCCATCATTAGTGCTAAAAAAGCAGCTCAGGAACTGTTATAAAGGAGCCTACTGGTCTGGTTTCCTGCATTAGTAACCATGGCCTTCCTCAGGAGCTCGGGGCTGCTCGGCCAGACAGCTTGAGGAACTAAAACAACAACAACAACAACTGCCAACCTATACAGTTATAAATAAAATAAAATTAATTATCTTACTGATTCCTGGAGTGCAGGAATATTAATAGACTTCATCATCATTTAGCTCTGACTTTTACTGTACCAAAATGTACTTGAAAGAATAAAATTTCTCTGACAAAAATTATCTAAAACATTATCAGGTATTCAGGAAGGTTAATAGTTCTTTTATATAGTGGTTAAGTTGAGTTTACTGTCAGCCAAATACAAGAATTATCACAACACAAAACCTCTTAACTTCTAAACACTGTACAATAAATAGGAAGTCCAGAAATCCTACCAGGATCTCCAACACAAAGTCAATTCCTACATTATTCAGGAACACACAACCTTATTCAGGAGCACTGCAGTATACAATGTCATAATATTAATAGGCAATGCTGAAGACAAGTTCAAAGGCTCCACAGATTTTGTAATATAGAATATAAAAATACAGTGTATCACCATTGTCTAACAAATTATTTTTCTTGCATATGGCATTGCAAGGTACATATTATATACCACCACAACCAAATGCTCTTTTCAGTGTAAAATATTTGGAAATTATTTTTAATCTTCAAGGAAATGTCAAGTAACATGTGCTTTTGCTAACTTTATAAATAACTGTATAAAGAGATTTTAATGAAAATTTACAGTCTTGATAAAAAAAAAACTTATTAGCAGGCATTTTGCTTAAAATACTGTACAGTACCATGGTTTAATGGATGAAATGATCCGTTGTGGTTCATAATGACGGCCATCAGACTTGTATATTTCTTCCTTGCTCCATTGTTCAAACTGTCATTATTAGTGCTGGCATATGGTTGAGGTTACTGTCCCTGATAAAATCAAGGAATGCATACACATACCCGTTAAAAGTTACAATATCACATCATGTTATGGCAATACTTAAATGACCAAAACAAGACCATGGAGTTGAGTATTCATGAAAATTTATTGAGCTAAGTAAGTATTATCAGGTCTGTAAACCTGTATTTGTTGTAATTTTTCTTGACCCAACACTTGCTATAAAGAACATTTGCAACAGTATTTACAGTAGTTCCTTTATGTTTACTTAAAATATGGCCTATAAAGTGTATAAATATACAATATATTTGGGCTTCAACTATGAAAAACTCAAATACAAAAAATATATACTGTAGCCACAAATGAAATGGCTCTCGCTTTTGTATTCTTCAGTATTTTAGTAAAAGGTGCCCCATTAGTCTGGTACCAACATATTTCAGTAAGGAAGGTAATACCTATTTTCCATATTACACCAGGTATGGCTTGTAGGGTTCTGAGGTTGGACTATTTACTTAGATCAATATTAATTAAGGAAAGGGAGCCAATCCATTCCCAAAAGTGGCACGAGTGAAAAACTTGGTTGCTGACCCAGTTTTCTACTCAGTTCACTGCCACTCACTTCATAACCATATTAGTTTAAATTTAACTCAATTTTGTCACAATTCCATACACTATATATAATATACTTAATCTCCACATTTTGCCTTAGTTTTATTTAGTTGGTTATTTTTTAACTGTATGCTTTAAGGAGCTGTTTAATTGTGTCTGAGCAAATTACACAATACTCATTTATCATAAAGAATAAATAATCTTTGGTTGATATTTTTGTCATTCTGTAACTCGAATGGCAAAAATTTATTACCTGTTCATTTACCATTAATTAATAGTTATTTTTGGCATTATAAATCAAGCCTTAAATATAAATGGCAAACAACTTTCACATTTTCCTTAGCTTACACTAGAATACTTTCTCTAGCCTGAGAAGAGTTCTGAGATGTTATAGCCATGTGGAAAGTAAATAGAACTAGACTGGAGAAAAAAGTGTATGACAGGGTTTATGACGGGCAAAGAAACCGGGGGTTTTAAGCTCTAGGATAATATGGTGTTAATCATGGTGAGTGATCGTGTTAGAATGTGTCAAGCCTTGTTACTTTAGTAGCCGGCAGTGGTGTTGCAAAACCAGCTAATGTCTTAATTTTGAGAGCATTTTTAACAATATATTTGATATCTCTTTATGAGATTAATTTCCCATACAAAGAAACATCTGCATGTTATATTTTTACAACACTGCTGGGAGCTGTAGTAACTGGTCGCTTACACATTGTGGGATCACACAAAGCAACTAATATCAAACACAGGAAAATGCAAGTCTCACAAGTTGTGTGCAGTAAGCCGCATGTGAGAGACTGAGGTGAGAGGGATGATGATGTAAAGCAAGACTCTACCAGGCCAAATAGACCTTGTAGTAACAAGGGAAAAGGAGAATGAGAAGGACATCAATTACAAAGGAAAAAGAAGGAAAGGAGGGACAGATGATCAGAGGAATGGGAGCCGGTGGTGGACTTATGAGGGGTTTGGCAGATGATGTAATCACTGTGATGCACTACGATTGTGGCTCGGGTTTTATTATTTTTTTTAACATCAGAATATGTGAACAAACAGGGCAACCATTGCGAATAAGTTGACTGAATAAATGAGATGGCAAATACCAATGCTATGAATAAACTGTATTGGGGTATATCTGTACTATATAATTATCAAAAGTGCCACTATGGACATGCATAAAGCTGCATGAACATATCTGGTTCTTGTATACTCATCATCCAAGTCCTGAGTGAGGGTTGAACTATTATATTCCAAAGTATTAGTCCCAGTGAAATAATTTAAGTTAGGACATGGATTATAGCTCTATATATTTCAGGAAGACTTCTTTTGCACCAGCATAGGTGAAGTTTTTAAACATTCTCAAGTCAACTAATCATCCAAACATACTGGACGACTGGATCCGACAGATTCTAAATTATGATCATCTTGTAGTACTGACTTGTACAACACAACAATGCTCAAGAACAATTTTGAATTGTCTGTTTCACTATGGCCAATACAAATTAACATATCTCCTCTTTCCTCTTCTGCTTATGTGTATAAATGGTGCCATTTCTAAACAGAATTTAAATACTGTACAGTACAAAAATTTGGTTAATTCTAGCATATATATATTGTAGACACTTACCAAGTTGACATAAATGTATGGGTGCAATTTATCTTGGTTTGTACTGAACTTACTGAAAAGGCCAAGATATTATGCAGATTCATTCATACATGCATGCAAACATGGGTGTAAACATACATGTACGCACACATGTATACAAGAGATATGAGTGGGTGTTATTTAGAGTCACAATCTTGGGCTTTAGGTAAGACACTATGGTAAGGCACTTCAGTCAGTCACTAACCTTGTCATTAAAAATATTATGTAAACTCAACATATTCATAAGCCATAGAATGTATATGGGCCTTGTAAAGTGTGTAATCATCTAACATATATAATTCACTACTGTTGTTTCACCTAGATTCCCTCCCCCAATTGATGGACTCATTCATTATGGTCTAGGACAATTCAAAGCAGGCATGAATACAAATTATGCCTGACAAATGTATCTCAACATTAATAAGTTACTACCAACCAGACTCATGTTTTCTGGAAAATCTAACCTTTTATTTTTTATTTGCAAGTTAAACCATGAAAAATAATCTGTCCTCTAATTAGTATATTTCTTACCCCCTTGAATTATTCAATCATCCTAGGAACAGACTGCAGTTTATGATACAATATTAATGAGGCATTAATCCTCTCCAAGTAGTGATGGTTCACGGCGACACTTACGGTACCCTATAAAGGCACCCCCAACAATAAAGATGATGAGAGGGATGCCGACACCAAGACTGATGACAACAATGATCATGGTGGAAAAGCCCTCAACAGGTGCTTGTCCCTCTCCCACTGCCACTGTCCTGTGGAAAAAATCAATAATTAATACCTATACAGAATTGTCTTAGTTGACAGTGCTCGACTTGTTGCGTCTATAGCTCACTGATTCATATATAGTATATTACAACAAAAGGGATATTATGCAGCTTATTATGAGGGTCAATTTGAGACTAACCAGGAAGTGAAATAACTTTCAGTGTAGAACCCATCACCAGGCTGGCCAAAGGAAACAGTTGTACTGGCCAGTGACAAATTTCCCTGGAACATTTTCTCCCCAAGTACAGCATATGCCAGCGATGCCCTCAGAGGTAGAGTAAGTGGTTTAGGAAGGGGGGCCAAAGTGTCAAGGTTGGGTTCAGTGGCATCATTGATATCCTTTTCATCACTGAGGTAACTGACTGGTCGCCACTGTAGGTATCCTCCACTACCCTTGTGGTCCCGGGACTGTCTGGTTGTCATCTCATCCAGCTGATAGTAAAGGGAGTGTCTACATACAGTAACTATAATGTAAATAAAGTTTTATGAACCTTACAAAAATGCACTGGTTACCTCTAGTCTAAGCTGTTAAGTTTAGACACAATATGTCATGGTAAGTATTACATTTGAGGAGCTCCATGGAAAGAGTAACTCGCACCCAGGCAAAATATACAGTAGTTATACTGTACAGTATATAATAAGTACAAATACTGTATACCCTATTTTCTATTACATAGGATACACACATCTTTTAATAACCCTTAAAATGTTGACTGTGTCCTATGTGCAACTGTAGCAATGCTAGATACTTGAGATATACTCACTGTACCTAACCTGCATTGTGCAGTGTCATTATTGTTTTGGATAGTATCCAGATCACCCAACAATTCTTGGTGAAAACTAGAATTCACTCCTATGCTTGTCTCTCAGACTGATAAGTGTCTGAAATCCACATATCTATTAACAAACTATTCGTGGGATTTATGCATCAAGACAATGGATTTCAACAGATGACAAGCCTCTCACTTTAACTGGTTATATCAAGAGATCAAACATAGAAGTGGTAACATAGTGGGTCAAGAGTATTAAATATTATTAAGGAAGACTACACTGGGACTCGGGGCTGTTTGGTCAAACAGTCAGAGGTATTTAACCATCACAAACAAGTGGTGAGCTCCCTTATGATGCTTACATTACTTAGGAAAAGGATGAAGCTGTATTGCAAGTATTGTCAACCCTGTCCTATCACCACCCCTGTCATTAGCTGACCCAATATTCTTTTTCTTTTTTCTACCCTTGTGTATACTCCTGTGAAAGCAACTATAAACCAATACACGGAGTTACTGACATGAAAGACTCCAGGTGAGTTCTCATCATCCAAGGACGTGCTCTGATGGAGTTGGATGTCTTTCTCGTCTTCATCCTGTCCATGTACGACTGGCTCTGAGGACACCACAACCATCTCAAGTGCCCACCGAGGGTTAACATATCCATTCATGCTAATACTGTCATCACTGGTCATCTCCCTGTGGAAAGTATATTCTGTTGTTAGTTCCTAAGCAACTAAAAACCTTTGCATTTCTTTTTCTTGTCATGAGTGAAACACACCTGATGTATGAAGTTTATGATACTGTACTTCAATTAACCCTAAAACAACAACTGAATAAAATATTTACAAGTCCTCTTCAGTTATATTAAGAACAAGACGATGGAGGAGGAGTTCCATCTGGGCAGAGGTAGGGGTATACATCAACTTGGGTATCTTCCAGGACCGTCCGTCATTGCCATAGCCAAACATCTACCATACAATGACAAAAAGATTTTTTTTTACAATAACCAAGGTGTTGTGTGCAATTACAGTTGATGACTGTTTAAATATTTATAATTGATTTTTATTTTATATCTGTATTTCTCATTCACCAAGGCTATGAATGCATAGAAAGGGCAGTAACAAATTTGTACTAAAAGAATCACAATTTCTCTACATCACTCACCAAATGGTTAAGTAAATAAATAGTATTAAATACTTTTCACGTAACAGAAGAGAATTAAATTACTTGGAGAATATGGTCATGGATCACAAATGTTTGTCTACGAGAGTGAATGTACAGAGTACATATGAATAGAAATACAGATTACAGTACATTTGCATTGTACAAATCTATTGTATTACCTTAATGGAGAGATTGGTATCATTGGGCAGAGGTGTCCCTCTAAATGCAGTGGTGTTGAAGGTGACTGAGGCCCATCCCCCATTGGTATGGTTAGCATATTCTGTGTCAACTATTGTCCAGGAAAAGTCGGACATGTTGAGATTGAGAGTGGCATCTTCAGAACGATTTAGCTGGCCCTTGTCATTGGTGTCATTGTAGAGGATCAGCTGAAAGGATTTTGAGTGTTGAACAAAAATATTAGAGTACAGTACACAAACGTATAAATGATCCAAGTCATTCCAGTAGCTATGTAAATTTTAAAAAATTGGACAGCAAAGTTACTTTTATATTCCTAACACTTAAAGTACTGTATTTAATATCTATACTCTATAGGGTAAATTTTATAGTTTTTAAAAATTTGACATGAAAAGCTAGACAAGGAAATGTAAGTCATCAGATGTATTTGGTGAGCTAAGTCCTCTAAGTTACCAAACATGAAACACTGTCAGGTTAAGAAATATTTTCTCATACATGCATCCCTCTAAATCAGCGGTTCCCAAACTTTTTCTGGTTGTTACCCACTTTTCATACATGATCCTTGTCCATGCCCCCCCCCCCCACAACCATAACCCGTTAACTGAATAATATGAACATCCTTGCTGATACGTAAGATTCAAGACCAGGTTATCATACAGAATACACAGCTTAGGAAGCCTTAGATTAGAATTATGTTGAGTTAAAATCATCTTGCTTCCCTAATACATCCCCATGTCTTGTTTTATGTCAAGAACACAGAATCATATAAAAAAGGACGTATTACTCATGTGTCTGGCAGCAAGGCATTGCACAAACCTGTACTGAACCTGTAAGTTCCCTCCACTGGCTACCTACCCGCTAAACTCCTTTGGTTTTATTTATGCATAGCCTCAGATAATGGCCCCTTACATTCTTCTATATGGCCCCCAGTTTGGGAACCACTGCTCTAAATGGACAGATGTAGCCAGTTGAAAGAACATAGACAAATAGTTGTAATAAAATTACTCCAGAAAGGGTAGAGGATGTGTGGACCAGATATTTGCGCTAAAATCGATAGTGGAGAAATATATAGGGAAGGGTAAGAAGTTGTATGCTGCCTTCATGGACTTGGAGAAGGCATACGATAGGGTTGATAGGAGAGCTATGTCAGAGGTGTTGAGAATATATGGTGTTGGGGGATCTCTACTGAAAGGTATTGAGGCTTTTTATGCAGATGCAAAAGCATGTGTGCGGGTAGAGGGTGATCTGAGTGAGAGTTTTAATATTAGTGTAGGGCTGAGACAGGGATGTGTTATGTCACCATGGTTGTTTAATATATATATGGATGGGTGTATGAGAGAGATGAAAGCCAAAGTGAATGGTCTGGGGGTGAAGTTGAGGCTGAATGAAGTAAATTGGTCCATGGCGGCAAGTTTGTTTGCAGATGACACTGTGCTGATGGCTGAGAGTGAAAGGGAGTTGCAGAGAGTGGTGGACGAATTTCAGTCTGTATGTAAGCAAAGGAAACTGAAGGTGAATGTGGGTAAAAGTAAAGTGATGGTGTTTGAGAGAGCAGAAACTGAAGTGATTGACTTTGCTACACCTTACAGAGTGGAAGTACCAACTGGGACGAAGTGTGAGATAACCCTAAGGGGTGAGAGGATGGAGGAAGTGAAGGAGTTTAAGTACCTGGGGACAGTAATGTGTAAACATGGAAGTATGGAAGGAGAAATTAGGGAGAGAGCAGTGAATGGTAGACAAGTCATAGGATCACTGGGGAGGATAATGAAGGGTAGAAGTGTGAGTATGGAAGTGAAAAGGGGACTGAGGAACAGTATAATCTTGCCAACACTGACATATGCGTCGGAGACCTGGACATGGAGTAGGGCTCATCAGTCAAGAATAGGTGCTGTGGAAATGAGTTATCTGAGAGGTGCATGTGGACTGACAATGTGGGATGGAGAAAGTAATGAGAGTGTGTATAAGAGATGTGGTATGAGTGAGAAGGCAATTGGTATTGAGTGTGGAGTGGTTGAGAGAGTGAAACATAATACTTTGAGGTGGTTTGGACATGTAGAGAGAATGCAAGGTGAGGAGTTTGTAAAGAAGGTGTATGGAAGTGAAGTTGAGGGATGTGGTGTGAGAGGCAGACCACCAGTAAGATGGCAGAACAGAGTGGAAGAGTATGTGAAGGAGAGAAACGTGAGGGGGAGGGGAGGGCTGGACCAAGTAAGGAGGGAGTGTTGGAACAGGGAAGACTGGAGACTTTTCTGCCGTGGCCACCCCCTTCGGGGGAGTTCCCGGAGGGAACGAGGCGTCAGAGCTATAGATAGATAGATAGATAAAATTACTCACATGGGGAAACACCAACCCAAAGACATGACTGGGCTCGGGTTGGAAGGTCACTGAAAGTTCTTCCTCTGCTGTCAACTTTGACCAGTTTACATCCAGCTTTGCTGCAACTGGTGTCTTGGCCAGGAGGAAGGAGGGGCTTCCATGTAAACCCCAGAGGTGATGGATAGTGTCATTTTGTCCACTGGATGATACATGCACCAGCCATGGGTCTCTGCAAAAATCTTCACTGCCACAGTCAGGATTGATGTCTGGTTTTGATAACTGTAAAATTTAGACAACTTATTCTTCCCCTTTCCAAATATCACATCTGCTTATACTGATAAAGGTCAAGTTTCACAATGGGCAAATAATATAGGTTAGGTAAAGGTTCGTTCTTTTCCTCAGAATATTTTGGTAAATAATGGGGAATAGTTAAGAAAAGCTACAGAAAAGGATGTTACCGTACCAATTATCTTTATACAGTATTTTTATGTTGGTGGTTGGCTTTACTTTATGAAGGCATTTCCCAGTACAATAGTGAATATTGACCATGTTTGATTTCCCCCCTGTTTGCCCAGGTTAGGTCCAAATAGTCTACCCTAGTCCAGATTAGGTTAAGTTTAATCAGGTAAAATCAGACCAACTCTAAAACATATACTGTATCAACTCTTTAATGCATTATTTACTGATGTTACTCCTTAATCAAGGCCTGGGGGGGGATATCAAACATGGTCAGAATACACTGGCGCACAGAATATTTCATCATTTAAAAACATAGAATGATGCATTATATACCGGTATATATTTAAAAAAAAATTGTGTTATCCATTACTGTGGCCCTTAAACTCTTCTTAATCTTTACTCATATTTCCATACACAGTTAAAGCTATAACCAAGATGAGCTTAGGTTAGGTAAGTTGGTGGTGACTGGCCTTAAATGACCCTGTGATGTAGTCAGAGAATTGAAGTTATAGGAGTCCTTCAAATATTGCCACATAACACCACCTATACAGTACTAATAAGAGCTAGTTAATGTTATAACGTATTTGCGAGGCAAATGGTATATAGAATATTGTAGTTGTTTGTAATAGTGAAATATAAACACTAGTAGTAGTAAAAATTTTGAAATCATGTTGTGGCAAATTGTAAACATTTGGTATTTATTGAAAGAATGACCGTTTTGTAGCAGCATTGCTAGATCCAGCTACATCCCAGTAGTTTGCCCAGGTTAGGATCCAGTAGTCTGATGCGGTCTAGGTTGTTAGATCAGGTAAGGTCAGGCTAATTTCAAAATGCCCTTTCTTGGAAATGGGACATATGCAGAGGAAATGCCATAAAATATAGGGTAAATATTGAAAGGATTACCATTATTGTGTACGGTTTTTCTACCTTCATTACCCAATTATTTAGACCATCCTAAGCCTATTTTCTTCTATAGCATTTCCTCCGCAAATGCCCCATTTCCAAGATATTGAATTGTATAAATAAGTGGGTAATGAAGGTTGAAAAACTGTATGCAATAATGGTAATTCCTTCAATATTTACCAAAAAAAATTCTAAAATAAATTATTTAACTTTAGTAGACAATTAATTACCTCTCTAGCGGGATCTGCCATAGTAGTAGTAATGGTAGTAATGGCTACGACTACCATTACTATCATTAATTTTGTTGCTTTCATCACACACATCATCACAATTAACTTAATAACTTCACGTCTTATTAATAACTTCCAGTCTTAATAAGTTTACGTATTAATAAATTTACGCCTTAACTTAACGTCATAATAACTGTACGTCTTAATAATGACCAGTGACCTTCTCTTGTCTTAATATTTGCAGATTACAAGTGATATAATGATAAGATAACACCTCCACTACTCCTCCACCCCCTCAGAATAATCACAGTCACGGGGTCAGCTAATGTTATTGTCTCGCCAGTATTGCCAACTCACCACCATCGTCAGTGTTGCCAGATTTATAATAGAAGGATTTTCTTTCTTTTTAGGGAATTTTGGTACCACAAGGAAAATTTCAGAAGTGTTTGTGAGTGACCTAAGGTATTTTTAAGGAAATTTAAGGAAAAACTTTTGGGGGATAATCCACTATCCTGTATTTATTATAAAGTATTGAAATAATGTTTCAATACTGGTCAGAATGCACTGGAGGCAAAACTAACTGTAGCATAGCCTATTTATGGCTTATCTGTAAAACAATTCTCAATGCTGAAATTAACTGACTACATGTACTGTACTTTATAATTATATAGCAGCTTATAGCTTCTGGCTAGCACAGTGGTAGAATGCACAGATGCAGTTTCTGTGGTCCAACGTTCAAGTCCTGCTCGGAACACTGTGAAAATCTCTCACTGTTTCCAGAGGTTGCCTCCCCTGTGAGAATGGGGTGGGAAGTTTGAGTCAGCTGTCTGAGGCCTTTCTGCTTTGGAAGCCATAACTGAAGCCAACTCGGGGCCTATTTACGTTCAATAGCTGCAAAGTGAGGGGTACGGGGAACCCCTCCTCTGTAAGCTTTCCCTAGCAAAGGGCTGTCTCCAGCGTGGAGATAAAGGCATGGTATATATAATAAAAAAAAAAAAAAAAAAAAAAAAAAAAAATTATATGTCATAGGCTTATTGCGGCAATATCTTCTTCTGAGTGTCTCATGCCACAATGTTTTGTGTGCTTGGCTTCCAACTAAAAACATAACCTCTAAAGGATGGGGAAAGAGGTTAAAATAGGACTCCAGAAGTGAAGAATATTATAGAAAAAGACAAAAGTGTTCAAGTGACCTTACCTTAATGTTGTTTATCACTGTTTCACAACCTGATCTTCAGATGAAGGACTGGTGACTCTGCTTCATCCTTTCACTCTGATGGGGTCTTCTCTTCCATCACAACATACACACTGTTCTCTTCCCTGAAAAGTACAGTACATTCATTATATTATTCCTAACATATAATCTAGCAGCAATTCAGGTTTCTTAGTTCAGTACATCTTTAAATGGCATCACTTGGTATACTCTGAACAAAGACTAGGCCTATAGCTTTCCCCCACTCATCCCCAACACACTTCACCAATACAAGACTGGAGCAGGCAAGACCTCGTGATTTTCAATGCTTCCAGAATATGGTTCCTTTTATCTTTCAACTCACTCTAATCTTTCATATGATTATCCTATCTTCTTCATTGACACACAACTTAAAAGTTAATCTTCCTCCATTAAAAATAAAATTAATAAGGAAAAAAAATCATCATTAAGTGGGTAAATGTTCTTACAATGAGGGACTGAATGAACAATTAAGTACCATATTACTGTATACAGAAGTATAAGTCTGTATTATATGAAGTACATGTTTATTATATATACTAACCCCAAGAGATGTGAGTGAGTGTGTGGGATATGTTTCTTCATGTGATGCATAAGGAGGGACTGGTATACAAAGCTTTTATTACATTCTCCACACTGGAATCGCTTCTGGCCTGAAATCACATATATAATACAATTCATAATCTACCTTTTATGATGTAATTATTACTGTTAATACTTTTTCATATAGAAAATACTAGTACAAGTACAAGTTAGTATGCTCTACTTTACTTACATTATTTATTCAAATTTTATATATGGGTCATGATGAGTATTCAAGTTGTATTTTAAATGTATCCAATAGGCAAATATAAAAGAAGGGTACAGCATATGTAAAAACACAATAATAGCAATGGTACCATCGTGAGTCTGGAGGTGTACTGTGAGCTTGGACTTGGTGGGGAACCTCTGAGAACACTGAGGACATGGAAACCGACGTTGTGTATACTTCAGATGAGTCAGTGAGTGAGCCCACAGGTTACCTTGGCTACGGAACACCTTTCCACAGTCCTATGATACAGATAAGGAAGAGAAAAAGGGCTGCAATAAAACCTCCATATAACTATAAAACAAATACTGTACAAGTACTATACAGTATTTAATCCTTCTCATAAAGCTTGAATGTTCTGCCTTTATGAGTCTAAGTTTAACCCTGCCATTCTGTTAGTTCACATATCATTACAATATTACAATGGTCAGCAGGGGTGCCCACAAGAGTTTGTGGAGGGGGCAAAATAGCTAGGAAAGGGTACCCAATACTCAAGGGTGGACAATAATTATACAGCAACTAGATAAAAATACTGTACATGGGTTTGTTTACCACATACTGAGTGTTGCCAAATGGTTTGAGCTAAAACTAGTTTAATTGGGCTCAAAAAGTACCTAATTTTCCCAAAATGTATCCCAATATTATGCCAAATTAAAATCAACTACACAACCTCATCATCAATATCACTATTTTCAAAGGGTGGGGACTCCAAAGATGGAAAAATGAAAACAGAAATATGCAGAGAGAGGGAGAGAATACCTAGTACAGTATAACAAAATGAATCACACTCACATTCAATCCCCATTTCAAATCCTTCCTTTCACTAACACTCATGACAAAGCCACATGAGAATAGGTGAGTCTAGTCCTCACTCTCTCTCTCACTCTCAGTCTCTCACCTTACATTCAAAGCCAGCACCCTGTGAATGCTTCCTCTTCACATGTGTGGCAAGGGTGTGACGAGAGAAGAAGGTGGCGTGACACTCTCCACATTCTACTCCTCCCACACCATGCACACTCCCTCTATGGTCCTGTACCTCACTCTGGGGGAAAGGGATGTCTTGCTGAGAATAATGATGATAATGTCAAGCTACAATTCATTATATAAAGCTAGCTACTGTATTCATATATTAAGTGTAATTGCTCACTTCATGATATTAATTACTCTTATGAGAAAGGAAATGATGTACAGTACTGGGTTGTCATATGCAATTTGTTTGTAACCAGAGAATTCATAAATGACAAAATTGACTACATATACTGTATCAACTGTACCAATATGCTGTGGATAACATACTTAAAATAGGACATTATAACATTTTCAAGAAGATTATGGTACTGTACTAAAAAGAATACTGTACTGTAATATGCACTGGAGGAGATGAATGTGAGAAATCGGTAGAAAACAGTAAGAAATGAGAGAGTTGGAAGACAGTGAGAGAGAGAGGCAACCAAAAAAGGGGAATAATAAATAGATGAAAAGTAGCAAGACTATCACTCATCACTTCTTTCTTTGCTAGGCCTACGGCTTTACTTCAGCAATATGTCAATCTTCAGTGAGAGGAAGAGATGAAAGACAATGTGATTAAAGTTGTGATCTTGCTCTATAATACCATTACTGTAGGTTATACATCATATCTACAGTGATTTTCACGGTGTATAAGTAAAAACAATTAGCGTACCAGCAATCTTTTTATCACAATGGGTCAATAAGGTATGTAGGCTGAGGTGCAGTAAAGAATGGGACTTTCAAGACTCTTACTGTACTTCTTTAATTAATTAATGTTGTAGGGCTGTAATAGCAAATTTGCATTTTAACCAAGGTACAATATGACCGTACAGACCAAATCAAAATTACAGTCATGCAAAATAACTAGGAGGCAGGGAACCAGTCACATTTTCAACAAAGCACTAAAAGCTGGGAGGGCAACTAACAAGACTGGTGAACGATGCCAAAATTAACATCTTACTCACCATAAGTTGAATCCCTGGTGCATCAGTTGGCTTGGCTTTCACCTGACCTGTGAATTGTGTAATGTGGATACAGTAATTCATTAACCCCTGAACACAGCCACTCCAACATAAACATTCAATCCTGCAAGTACCCTCACCATAGCCAACATATCCTCCCAAAGCAGTCAAACTTTTATCAAGGATGCCAGATATTATAATGAAAAATAAGAATTAAATTGTGTAGCAAAGGACTCGAGTGTGAAGATGGAGGTGATTCACATTGTAGAGTAGCTAGTGATTATCGTATCATGATTTAATTAATGAGTGAGTTTGGGCTTACATTGTGGCAGGTGACTGGAGTTGTTTTAGATGACATTATGTAGCACTATACCTGTGGGAAGCTATATGGCAGTAAAAATGGGGTTCTATATGACAAGTTTGTAACTTTGACTTGGAGTAAAAACTACAGTACAGTACAGTACTAGTACTGTATTTACTATTCATGGGCAATAAACTACAAACATTCATATTTACTTTTGTTGGAAACATGAGGTTGCTGAGGTGTTCCACAAATGACAACTTCTGGAGAAAAAATGTCATCAGATGTGTTGGCTTCCTTGTGGCTGATCACAATAATTCCTTCCACCTCCGAATCATCAGGCCTGTCAGGTTTGTTTGTACTCATGTCAACAACTTCCATTCCAGTAAACTGCTGTGTTTGTTTGGGCAGAATTTCATGTTTATGTCCTTCTACAGATTGCTGTGTTTGCTCAGCTATTAATCCATCGTTGTGCTCTGTTATACACTGATATCTTTGTTCTGATATAGGTTGATAGTCCTGTTCTGATAAAGATTGTTGTATTTGTTCTGTATCCTTAAGTTTATCATCACAATTTTTTAGCCATTCTATACTCTTTGACGAAACTCTTACAAACATATCTGTCTCTTCCAACATATTCTTCTCCACTTCTGTTTGTTGCATCTCGTCATTTTTCACTTCTGTCTGAACCATTTCATTATTTTCCCTTTTAGTATGCTCTATCACACAATTTTCCATGTCTGAATACTCAACCTTATTATTTTCAACATCTCCATCCTCCACCACACCAAATTTCACTTCTTTCTGCTTCACTATATTCTTTACCTTTTCATAATCACTGACATCCATAAATCCTGTATTTATGTTAACTCTTTTCCTTTTTTCCATCTGTGTTTTATCACTACAAAATACTGTCCTGGATGGCATATCTTCAATCCATAAAGTGTCTTCTTCCATCTCTACATTTTCAATGGTCAATACAGCTTCTCTGACACTATCCTCATCATCATAAACAATCATCTCCACACTGGTCTCCTCCTCCTCTGTCCCCATTACTTCCTTAAACACTGACACCTGGATATCAGAAAGGTTGCTTTCGTTTATGATCTTTTCCTGAGTAATCGGTTTGCTTTTCACAGCAAACTCTCTAGTCACCAATGCTGGGTTTCTATTTTTACTTTTTTTTTCAGTCTGGAGTTTACTTTCACTGTCAAGCAGCAGCTTATGAGCATGTGCTCCATACTTCAACTTATCCTGATCAAAGTTACTTAAAGTTTCAGTCAATGTAATTTCCATATCTTTCATTGTGCTGATATCTATGCCTACTTTCATCAGTGTTTCTTGACACAGGACATTCCTTGAAGCATCAGGACCTTTAACATTTTTCTCAAATGGAGTAATCATCTTAAAGTTTACACTGCCAGTACATGGAATTTCCCTATTACTCTTTACTGGTATTAATAATCCTGCTTTGTTATTTGTACCTGCAATTATTTTGTTTTCATTTCCCAGCTCTTGCCAAGGGAGTATGTTACAGTCTATTACATCATTCCTTAAAGCAGAAGTATAACCATCCACTGCCTCATCTGTCAAGGTAGAACATCTGTCATCTGTCTGTGTGTCTTCCAAGACATACGAGTTGCTGATGCTTGCCTTCTCAGTCGTGGCATATGCAGTCCTATTTGTTGGCCCATCCATCAAGATATTAGTTGCATCATCTCTTGCTTCCTTCCCATCTATTGCCCTAATGGTCAAAGTATCAGTGCTGTCACCTGTTAGCTTTCTGGTTAAAGTGTTAGTGTTGCCATCTGCTGGCTTGCTGGTTAATGGATTAGTATTTCCATAAGTTTGATATTTTGTAGAGTTAAATGTGCAACCAAGAGTTGGGTTTCTTTTCAAGTCAATAGTACCATCATCTGTTGGCTTGCTGGTTAAGGTAGATGTGCTGCCATCTATATTCGTAGTTAGTGTAACATCCATAACTTGTAGGAAGGTGTTGGTACCACATTGTCCCATGCCCATACCAGCCAGGTCCTTGAGACTGAATTCCATGTATGACTGGACAAAAACTTGGCCATGTCTGAAGGTGATGTGGGTCATCAAGGAAGCCTCCCTAGAGAACATCAGGCCACAGTACTCACACAGCCGACTCTCCTCTTTCACTGCTACTGTAACCTACAAAATAATAAGTTAATATTTTACAACTTGTTATATTTATTATTACAAGATCATTATCAATTTTCAATATATATGTTATTATTTCCTTTTAATTCAAGGGGTAAGGAGTGTGATGATGCTCCAGTGCCAAAGATGGAATGTACAGTTGTCAGCACTTATAACTGGTACCAGAAAAGAGGACTGACAATGCTAATTAAAACAGTTACCCTATAATATTATTGTATAGGCAACTGTAGAGTACTGTATAAACATGTGAAATTTGAGATAGCAACGTCAAAGTAGAAAAATGTCTCGCAACTGTGCACACCATTGGAAAAATATTGTGACTCTTTCTCAAAATTTCCAGAAAAGGTTCGCTCAATACCATTCCCGTAGCCAGGATAATAATTGTTAACTGATGAATGATAGACCTGGTGGTGTTGCTGGAGGTGGAGTAGGAGGTCAAGATGGCAGAGAAGGCAGGTGTGGCAGAGCGGACACAAACAGACCAGCTGTACCACCTCCTGAGTGCTGTGAGTCACTTTTATATGTTGCCTTAGGGACGTCTCCTCCTCAAATGACCGGAAGCAGTAGTCACAGGAATGAAACTTACTTCGACTCGACTGGACTATCCTGATGTGGACGACAGGCAGGGTGCTCACTCCTGCAAATAAACCATAGGTACAGTAAGCTCTTAATACGTTTACATAATTCCAACGCTGGTACACATACGGTAATAATAAACTATAGAGCAGGAGAGGTGTTATGGTTTACATCAAAAGAAATCATATATTCAAAATATGTGTCCCCTACTTACCATCACCTAACCTAACCTAACTCCAAAGAATGACCCATTGGTTAGTTGGTTAGATGTGTCGTACACTTACCATCACCTAACCTGACCTAACCTAGCCCCAGAGAATGCACCATTGGATAGACAGCGTAAGTGTGTAAAATTTGTGATTTTCACCGTCAGATACGTGATCAAGAAAAGCAAAGTACAAGTACAGTCACAATGTCCTGTCTCTGGTGAATGAAAGTTAACCATTTGAGTGAATCTTATGAACCAATATTACTGAGATCAACGACTAACTTGAGTTATTGTAACACATACGTTATCGAGGCTGTTTCATTCAAAGATGTTGACAGGACAATTGAATGTGACTGTAACTGTGGCTAATGTAAAAGGTCATTCAATAGATAAATAGTGTCTGTGAAAACCTGTCATATGACGGGTAATAGTCAAGTGTTGGACCATAATCTGGTTTTGACAGAAGGTTTTCAGATTGCAATGTTTTATAGTGTTTTTTTTAATGCATTTATTTATTTTTGCCATATTTGAACTAGATTCGTTGGAAAAACACTACAATGCATTACATAGAATTAGTTTGACCTCACCTGACCTAACCAAACCGAAGCAGGACCGCGGCAAATTACAGTAATGAGCAAAATAATAATAATAATATACGGGGGGCTAAATGCAAACATTTGGTGGCGATCTTGTTCCAAGCAGTGTTGTCAGGTGCAGGGAAATTTCTGTGTTTTAGGGAATTTCGAAGTCCATACAGGGAAATAATATACAGTTCGTTCAAGATTAAACAGAGAATAATTGAGGTAAAAAGGGAAATTCTGATGTTGAAGTTAGGGAAATTTCGTCAAGCAGACATGGCAACACTGGTTCCAAGATCGCCTCCAAATGTGTACATTTATCCCCCCCATTATCTTATTTTGCTCGTTACTGTAATTTGCCGCAGTCCTGATACAGTTAAATTAGGTCAGACTAATTCTATTTAATGCGCTATAGTGTTTTTCCGACGAATCTAGTTCAAATAGGGCGAAAATGAAGTGTTTATGGAGATTGGGTTGGGGTGTGTGGGGGAGGGGTGATATCTCCCAAAACATTAATTTGCGACGGTATTGAACAATAAATGCGTTAAAAAAACGGTAATTCTGCATAAGAGGTCCACCTAGATTGTTCCCACATTTTCATGCATATTTTTACTTGTTTTATTGATTGTTGCCCATAATATTTAGAGATAACTTTTTTTACCCTTACTTGACCTAACCTAACCAAACCAGGACCAAGGGAGACTACCGGGACCTAACCTGGGCAGACTACCTGGACCTTACCTGGGCAGACTACTGGGACCTAACCTGGGCAGACTACCGGGACCTAACCTGGGCAGACTACCGGGACCTAACCTAGGCAGACTAACGGGACCTAACCTGGGCAAACTACTGGGACCTAACCTAGGCAGACCACCGGGACTGTTCAATGTTTACAATGGCAGGAAAACACTGAACTTAGGCTCTGGACAGCTGAAATTTTCGATATGCTATTATACCAAAAATAAGTTAAACCTCCTCTTAAATTCATTACACATGAACATATTACATTGTACCCTTGTGAAATATACACAATTGTAAATGTTTGCCACAAATACATCAGAGACATGGACATCAGTCTAGAATAGGTGCTGTGAAAATGAGTTACTTGAGAGGAGCATGTGGGGTGAAGAAAGTAATGAGAGGTTAACATAGGTCGATAGCAGTCACATCTTATATTTAATCTGACTTATTTAAAGGAATTCCTACCTCCTGCCATTATATTCCTGCCTTGATGTTAACGACTGCTCACAATTATACTGCCTTGACACTGTAAAGTCGAATATTCCTGTTTTGTGTAATCAGCTGATAGGCAGCAGGGGGTAATGTTGTCATCAGGAAGCCTATATATTTTCCACAGGTACAATTTGCCGATACCTAATTTTACTCAAATATCAAAACAAACCTCACCTTAACCTGATAGGAATAGGATACTATTTTGATCTACAGCCAATCACGAATTATTTTTTCGAATAAATACTCGATGAAATTCCCAAGAAAAAGTGCCAATGACTCGACATCCAAGCCAACCCAACCTGCCACTGATTTACAGCCAGTGACAAGTTTATCCTGCGAATAATAAAATTGACGAGAGCGGTCATCATAGATTTTGTATGTTTAACAGCACAGGATCAATTGAAAAGTCGCGAATGACTTTTTTCACGGAATTACATGACAACAGTTAAGGATAGCCTGAATAGAAAAGTGTTTTAATCATGTGAAAAAGTAAATTGAACAAATGTTGGACTATTGATCTAATAATGATAAATAAAAGTTCTGCTGAATGTCATATGTTATTCCCACAATATGTATCTCGAGTCCCAGTGATGCCACTCCTTGGGATTTATCCCAAGATCTTGAAATTTTGGGCTTGGCCTTGGGATAGTTTTGTAAATCTTGGGATTTCTAGACATTCATGGAACGGATTTAGTGTTGCTTGAACTTTAACAGGATCTAGTTGATCCTTACAATAACTGATTAGCATCATACTATTCCCAGTATTAAAGTTAAAATGAGTGATTCTGAAGAGCCAGGAGGGAGTGGTAGTAATACTCCTCCACTTCTCTGCCTATATTGGTTCTATAAACCTTCAAATTTCAGGTGAGGATTATCATTTTAGTTAATCTTGGGATATTTTGTCCAATCTTGGAATTTTTTGGGCGCTAGTCTTGGAATATTGAACATTTCAGAGTGGCATCACTGATCTCGACTGTAGCGAGACTCCAACGTGTCTAATAAGTCTATAACTGCATATACGACGATTATTGCTTACCACTGATAACGGACATTTTTGCTTACCACTGACAACGGACATTGAGAAAAATTATGGAAACAAGGAAAAGAAGCAATGTGGATAAGGAGAAATCCAAAACGAGTGCTGCTGAAAACAGTGCTGCCAGGTGCAGGGTAATTACCCTGATTTAGAGTAATCTGAGCGCCAGCAGGGTAACAGGGTAGAAAATTTCAGGGTAATTTCACCAGTAAAGTGTATATCTTGATTCTTGATTTTTATATGGAGAGTGCATCGCAGATTCTACGAAGATTTAATCTTTCAGACCCATTACTGGAATCCCTTAATACATGGTGGGAAATTAATAAGAGTAAAATTAATATATGTAAACAGTGGCAGTAATATCATGAAAGAATACAAATACAACATTGAGAATAATATGAAATAATGACAATAATTAATTTATCTATTTACAATAGCCTAACCACAAGTCACAGGCCCAACTGACGTTTTTCCATAATGATCTGGCTGCATTTTTATTTAAGGGGATATTATTACACTTTTGTTACCATGGAGCGCCTTGATTCCCCCAAAGTATGTCAAGAAACAACAGGACTATATGCACAAAAATAGTGATGTTCGGTTGCTGGGAATAGTTTGAAGGAATCAGTTACTCCAGATTTACCAACACTGTATAAAATTATACTTACTCTGTATAAAATTATACTTCCTCCTTATTAGTCTATAGGTTACTAAATAACTGCGATTGTTTACATATATTTACTCTTATTAATTTCCCACTATGTATCAAATAACTTCATATCTTTTAGCGGCAACGTTCCCCCATGCAGAGTGTTAGTTAGGGGTTGTAGCTACAGTTGCTTCCAAAACTTTCGAGACACTATATACCTGCTCTCAGACTCTAGCAGGTATGTACAGTTGGCTCCACTCCTGCGTTTCTCCCCTGTCGTTGCCAAATTCGAATCCCGACTCAACATAACATTGGCAACATAAGGGGAGAAACGCGGGAGTGGAGCCATCTGTACATAGTGTCTCGAAATGTTTGGAGTCAACTATACTAAAGGTAAATAAAGAACTTAAAACAATAAGAAAGAAGGATATATTAGAGTGTAGGAGAGTTGTTATGTATGGAAGGTGGAAAAAATATAGACCTAAGGGATTTATACCGTAGCACGAAGCAAGCAATTAAACTACACGTGAAGTGAGGTGGTGTGAGGGAATTTCCAAAGTTACACACACACACACACACACACACACACATAGATAGTTAGAACAGTAGACAGAAACAACAATAACACACACATATATATTTAGAGTATCAGACACAATGAACACACACACAAACACATACACACCATTTCCTGTCTGACTCCACACCACACCACACCACTCCACCACCACCACCACCACCATGAAACTGTGTGTGTGTTGCTTTTTGTGGTGATGTTGCTGTCCCTGTGTGCTCCAGCTGTGTGTATGTGTATGTTTGTTTATGTGTATGTTTGTGTGTGTGTGTATGTGTATGTTTGTGTGCTATACTAACCATTTATTTTTTTACCTCAACCTCGGGACTGTATAGGGTGTCAGTAGCCCGTGACACCCGTAGTATAAAAAAAATTGAGGGCCCTTACTGGAGCTCTATGAACCCTCCAAACTACTCCAGGCAACAAATTCCCTATTCGAAACACTGAAGCGTTTTGTGGCCTGGATTATTTGGAGGGTTCATAAAGCTCCAGTAAGGGCCCTCAAATGTTTTAAACTACGGGTGTAACTGTTGCGCGTCCCCGAGATCATTGGGTGTCACACCAGATGAGACAGTGGAGCTTCGAGGTGATGTTGGTACCGTAGCTTCTCTTCTGTCCCACTAGATGACCATACGATATTTATGCACATTTTGATTAATTTTGATTGATGGATATTAGGCGCCGCAACAACGAGGTCCTATAGCGCCAGAAAAAGGTGATAGAGAGGTGTGACAGCAAGCAGAAAATTATTTATGCACATCACTATCAGGGGAGAGCAGCTACACCGTCACTCACAGCATCTTAGAAAATGGTCTGGCATCTTCTATGTTATGAGTTGACGACGATGTAGGGGATATTTTGTTAACGTGTCGGCATAGCCAGGATACATGACGAACAACAGCTGGACTCATCAGATCACCTCTAAAAAAAAAATCAGACGTTTCTCTTGGACTCGAAACTGGGCCCTTGCCATTCTCAGTCCTTCACTTTTTAAATTTATCCACTCCGTGTGTGTGTGTGTGTGTGTGTTCTTGTTTCTGGCTGATGCTCTATCCATGTGTGTGGGGAGGGGGGGGAGGGAAAATTTGCTGTTCCTTTCTGCTCTAACAAAGGTGTGTGTGTGTGTGTGTATGTATGTGTGTTGCTTCATGTTTTACTGTTGCTGATTTGTCTGTTTAAAGGGGAGCTTGCAATGGCTTGGAGGAATCATGCAGCTGCTCCAGATATACCTCCAACAACAACAATGACAATGTAGTATATACCCATATAATTAAGGTAAAAACTCAAAGCTAAACAGGAAATCCCCATCAATTTCCTCACCTAGAGAGAGAGAGAGAGAGAGAGAGAGAGAGAGAGAGAGAGAGAGAGAGAGAGAGAGAGAGAGAGAATTTCCCCATTGTTACCATGCAGAGAAAGAGACAAAGAGGGAGGAGGGGGAGAGAGCAAAAAAGCCAGAGTGAAATCCTCGTAACCTTGTGATTTTTTTTCCTTCGTTGTTAACCTCGTGTAAAATTGAACCCAATGCCCATATTTATTTTCACTATAAATGGAGTTAATACCTCACACGATAGTAACACTAATAAATTATAACATAAAACACTTTATAAATTTGGATTAAGTGGGTTTGAGTGTTGATCAAGTCCACCTGGCAAGGCTGCGTTGTGGCCACCATTCGGCCCTTTTGACATATCAGAAGCTGGATGGAACCATTGTAGATACCTGTCCAGGATGCAACACAGCACCCAACTATATTAAACTCTTTATCGAGGAATGCAACGCACACAACCACACTCCAACACCACCACCTCTACACTCTCTGAGGGCACCGTGGGAAAGCCCAGCACAGGCCTTGGTCTTCCTCAGGAGCTCGGAGTTGCTCGGCCAGACAGCTTGAGGAACTTCAACAACAACAATAAGGTTTGCACAGGGGGGCTGACTATCATATGAATACTAGCCATCCCCCACAGGGCTAGAATAAAATTTAATGTAGGATCTGGTCACTTTCTAGTGGATTTGAAGAGGTCTGCTCACATGGATTAAAACTCCACGTTAGATGTACTATAATCAGAGACTTTTTTTTTCAATGCTGTGTGGACCACTAGCACACGGGGGTGTATTATCCCTTTGCATGCAGCAGTGTAAACTCCCTCCCCCTTTATAGTCCCTTCAGGACTGGTCTCAGGTAAGGTGCGGCCCCAATTGTAGCTCTTGTGGTAACGTAAACTTGAGTCCACAGCACTGAATGTAGGATCAAAGACCTTCCCTCCTGGCGGTCAGAGGTCCACAGACTCCCTGGTCAAGTTAGCTCTGGTCCCATTTCCCTGGGATGTGGTTCGGTAGCCAAGGCATATAGGGCCAGTCCCTCTATTTTAATTTGTATTTTCACTGTGTCTGTGGGTCAGGAGGCCACTCTGCCCAGAGAGAACATCAACAACAACAACAATAACAATAGGGAATTCAAGGCTTTATAATGGAATATAAAACTCCTTTACCCTTCGATGGTTAGACTTTGAATGTGTCGTATGAAAAACAATTAAGGATAATGATGTACATATGAGATGCTTGTTATAACTATATTTCAATCAGTAGTAATAATGATACTACTACTACTACTACTAATAATAATAATAATAATGATGATAATAATAATAATCAATAATCAATAATCAATAATCAATAATAATAATAATAATAATAATAATAATAATAATAATAATTTCAAACACGATAAAGGACATATAATGAATAATAATCTTGGGAAACTCACAATGAATGAACACTGAAGCCAACAACTTACACATCATCATAAACCAATAATTATGTTATGCTGTAATTATGTATCAGTCAATAAAAACAATAAAACATCTTCAGATACTTGTTTAGGAATGAACCCCTGAGCAGAAACACTATATTTATTTCAGGTTTTCTATCATCAGGAGTGACGAAGGAAATACAAGGGAAGGAGGGACAGTTTGATAAAGTTTCTGTACTAGATAACTGGGAATGAAGAATGAAAGGCAGAGAACGAGCCAAGGAAACGCTGGTATGATCAACCTCAGAGAACTCTTGAGATTGAAGGAGACTGTAGAATGAAGGACGGAGAATGTAGAATGAAGGACGGAGAATGTAGAATGAAGGACGGAGAAAGTAGAATGAAGGACGGAGAATGTAGAATGAAGGACAGAGAAAGTAGAATGAAGGACGGAGAACGAATGAAAGGAGGCGTTCTCATGTTAAATCTCTCCTTAGACACACTCCCTGCCACATCCAGTTATCAGACAACACTTCCTACCATCCTTACACTCGTAATCATAGGTACACTGGTGAAGAAATATGATACACTGTTGATTGAACGAGCCTGGGTCTGGGCACTTCTCTCTGAAAGGGGGAAAAGACGTCGAGGGGTTAGCATGTGATTAGAAAGTGATAAATAAAGAATTAGGATAGTGGGTGTGGATTTCGTGATGAATAGAGGGTAGTGAAAGGTATTACTCTAGTGTGTGTGTGTGTGTGTCTTGTAACAACCCTACGATGGTTCGCCACGCCAAACCATCAGCCGGGCTTCAGGTGGTTGGCTCGACCCCTAACCATATCTTAATGAAACAAACCGGGCTTCAACCGAGCTGACGTAGTGGCTCCAAGTAGGATTGTTAGTCAGTCTCATCACACAGCGAGGTCTGAACACTTCTCCTGGCGTTGGGCGACAGCTGGACTTGGGTATTCGGTCTCGTCCCTTTGATAAGTATAATGTGTTGATATTGTCCAACTGGGAGTGTCTTTATTGTGTATTTATTGTGTATTTATTATATCATGTCATTAGTTTAACATTAGGGTCTTTATTATATCATGTGTCATTAGTTTAACATTAGGGTCTTTATTATATCGTGTCTTTAGTATAACATTAGAGTCTGTATTATATCATGTCTTTAAGTCATTAGTGTCTATTCTATATCTTGTGATGGTCTTGTTAATATACGTTTTATAGTAAACGCCTTTTCCATCACCTGTTTTTGTTGGCCAATGTGATACTCAATTATAAACCCCTAGACCTCTACTACACTGGTCATAACAGTGTGTGTGTGTAATTGGTGATTAACAGAGGGTAGTGGAAGAAAGATATAACACGACCTGACCTGACCTAACTTAACTTGACCAAACTTGATTCAACCTGACCTCCAAATCGAGTCAACTTATATGAAACTCCTACTACAGTGCCTTAATAGTGTAAGATGACCTGACTTAATCTTACCTAACTGAACCTGATCTAACTTAATCTAACCTGACCTGACCTAAGCACCAAATCTAGTGAACTTACTCGCAACCTCTGCCACAGTTGTCGGAGCAGCAGGCGTTCCCTCTGCCACACTGACGGTCATTGACGCAGCTCACCACGTGGGCAAAACACCGAATACGAGGGTCAGGGATTGGACACAAGGGGCTGAAGGAAGGAAGGAAGGAGAACAGACAGTCAACATTACATACAGTCCTTCCTATACAGACAGTCAACATCACATACAGTCCTTCCTATACAGACAGTCAACATCACATACAGTCCTTCCTATACAGACAGTCAACATCACATACAGTCCTTCCTATACAGTCAGTCAACATTACATACAGTCCTTCCTATACAGTCAGTCAACATTACATACAGTCCTTCCTATACAGACAGTCAACATCACATACAGTCCTTCCTATACAGACAGTCAACATCACATACAATCCTTCCTATACAGACAGTCAACATCACATACAGTCCTTCCTATACAGACAGTCAACATTACATACAGTCCTTCCTATATATCCATTCCATATCACATAAGAAAACAAATCTGGAGAACCATTACATGTGCTCTAATGTACTGTACACTCTCACCAAAGAGTATCGGTCCACCTGGTCACGTTGTTTCTGAAAGCGGACATTCATTCCCGTGGACTTCATTATTATATCGTTTGTGTTGGTAATAGTGACTGAGTTGCCACCATTCTCTCATCATCACACATTAAATACTGTTACTGCTGCTGTACCGGGTTATATATAGATGTGAAAATGGATGGAAAGTGCTCTTATACACATCACTATGTCCTATGTATTCATGCAAAGTAATGCATCTTGTATAACATGACAGGCCAGAGAAATGGATTGATAAATAGGGATTAAATGGGGCTTAATTTTGTGAAGCAGGTCTCGGTAGATTCGCTTATTATGAGATGAGCTGATGAGTCATATAATGAATTGGAACAAATACGAATCATTATTAGAATCACAAAGGTTTTCATGGTTATATAATCTGAAATGATGGTGTAAAGTCATGGTCTAATGTACTGCAACACCTTCCAATGAGATGGCTTCGAAAAATGATCCGAAACTATAGCTGTTGGTGTGTGCAATTTTGGTTCATAAAATTAACTCAAATAGCTCTCTTTTATTCACCAGGTTGCAGTACATTAGACCATGACTTTACCAACAAAATACAGGCGTCACAGTAAAGTATCATAACGTTTAGCAATGGTGTCATTGTTTCGATATGAAAGTGGTCCGATACTTATTGGTGAGATTGTACAGCTGGCCACAGGAATTCTTACACAGACTTTATGGAAAGAAGTCATTCATTACTGTGGAAGTAGCGAGATGAATGTTCTACCAAGTGACTCTGGAAATGCAATGCAAAACAAACCTAAAAATAATGTTGTATTACAGTAACAGTGTTATATTTAAAAACGAACTTGCAGTTACGTACATTTTCTGTACAGTCGGCGGCAAAAGTCCTGTCGCCTCACCTGCTTCACCGAGACAGGCAGTGTTCATGGACTAGAGATATACGCACGTTTTCTACACCCTAAAATCTTGAGTCTATGAACATCGCGTGCCTCGGTGAAGTAAGTGGGGCGACAGGACTTTTGCCGCCGACTGTACATGCATACATATACATACCAGGCCTTCATCTCGAGGCTGGAGGTAGCCCCGTCACGTTACACACCCTCCGAAACACAAATGCCCAAACATATAGCTCCCCACTCCTCCCCCACTACAGCATCTCCTTATCGAACTACAACAAGGGCTACAGCTATGTTTGCGTCCATAGCAAGGCCGGACAGCAGAAGTTGGTTTACCTCTGCCACTTCACTACAAGGTAAACTCCCCTTGCCACATCCAGCCAGCCATGGACCACACTCAATCCAAGGACCGTGAAGCCGCGTCCACTCTTTAAGCTCACCACCAAACCTTCCTCCACTCGATTCTGTTACACACAATCACTGCCTTGCACCACAGATATACCTCCTCCACTCAGAGATGCTTTCACAGTGTCCATCTATCTCCTCTTTGGCCTTCCTCTCCTCCTTACACCACCTAATTCTCACCTCCCGATCCTCATTAACATTCTATTTTTCTCCATACTCTCCACATGACACACACTGTTTATCACAGCCTACTAACTCTCTCATGACACCTGTCCTTCTCATTCCTGACTGTCTATTGGCGTCACACCACACATGCTTCCCAGTCATCTCATCACTACTACATTCAACCTTCACTTCTCACTTTCTCCCATATAATACTATAGAATATGGTCCGTATTCCATATTACAGCTCCATACAGTAAAGTAGGCATTGCTATCCCTTCGTATAACTTCATCTTTAATTTAATTCTAAGTGACTTACAGAACAGCCAAACATCCTATTCATTCCTCCTACTATGTTGTAAGCCCCCCAAAAATAAAGAGGGTGTAGAATACGAATTTTTGTGGCCATTAGTAGCCAAAGTATGTAGAGTAAGTATCCTCATAACATTTTCTGTACTTACGAATCCTGTTCCTGGTAGTTACCGAGGCAAGTCTTGCCACACTGAACATCACAACAGTTGGGTTCAGCAAGAGGACAGTCACTTGAGGAGTTACAGGGTTTCTCACACGATAATATCCCGTATCGATTATAATAAGGGGGACACGAACTGAAACAACAATATGAAAAAGACATTATTATATTAGTAGGCAGATATTTGGTCTATACGATACAGCAGGCAGGTCGTTAGTTATAGTTCATTAGTATATAGGTTATATTATAGGATATAGTAGATGATATAGGAGTCGAGTAGTTACTACAAGACATAGATTAATTCAAGTTAATATAAACACTAATACATAATACAAGGTGGTAACATTAACAACTACTTCGAGAAAAAAAATCTTTTCGTCACTTAATTCCTATTATTTCCAGTACGAAATGAGCGACGAAGAATTATTTCCCCCAAGAAGTTTAAAATAGTACCACTTATAGACTCATTATATAAATAATCCTTTATGCTCAGTAATATATGTGTGTGATTAACAATCCTTTTCCAACACATGCACTATGACAACACATTTCTGTTGCACACCTGTGAGGTTTTAGCTTCACACCTGTCCAGTATATTAGCAAACGCACATCAACCAGCACAATTGAAATCCCTTACACTGAGGCTTCACATTGTGCATGAGGTGAGGTATTCAGTTGAATAATACAATATAGGAGTCCAGAGTTGCCAGTGGTGTGTGAAAAGCAGTGATCGTCCTACACAAACATTGGTTTGTTACTGTTACGAGTTTCCAGTTTACCAGTTGTGAAAATAAAATAATTCATATTGGTACGAAAGTAATCATGTCAACACGTCTCTAATTGGACTTTTGGTTTAAAACATAATTATATAACATTTTAGTTCCATGATTTTTAGTTCTAAATGAACAATGCCTAGGCTGGTTAATTCTTTAGGAAATTTGCAACATTTTGAAATTTGCTGCATGAATACTAAATAATGTTTGAGAATGAAATGGTGCGGCGATGAGATTAACTGTGATGTTTAAGGGGGTGCGGGAATAGGGGGCAGACTTGGTGGGGTGCGGGAGTAGGGAGACAGGCTTGGGGGAGGGGTTGGGATGGTGCGGGAATAGGGGACAGGCTTTCTACCCCCCCACCCTACTCCAAGCCTGTCTCCCTACTCCCGCACCCCCCCCCCCCCAAAAAAAAAAAAAAAAAAAAAAAAAAAAAAAAAAGCCTGTCCCCTACTCCCACACCCCCTTAATTAAATATAATGCATGATCTAACCAGCAGGATTCATAAACCATAATAGATTAGACCTACTTCGGTGGAGGATATGACTCTAAACAGGAATCTCCATCACACTCGTTTGGTTTACTCTGAAAACAAAACAAACAGAAGGATACGTGTTTAGAGATTACTGTATTGTATGTATGTATATGTATGTATGTATGTATATGTATATATGTATGTATATGTATGTATGTATGTATGTATATGTATGTATGTATGTATGTATATGTATGTATATGTATGTATGTATATGTATGTATGTATATGTATGTATGTATATGTATGTATGTATATGTATGTATGTATGTATATGTATGTATGTGTATGTATGTATAGATGGACAAAGGGGAAGCAAGCAAGAGAGAAGAAAAACAGGACAGAAGTATTAAGGCGAGAGAGATAAAGAAAGGAAAGAAAAGGAAAGGGGGATGAAATTGCATGGAGGACGAAGTAATGGAAATAAAAGAGGCATTTATAGAAGTTAAAAAGAAAAACGAAGAATTAGCAAAATAAATTAATAGGAAATATTGTATAAACTTAGTATTGGTATAGATGTCAGCTAAAGTGAACAGTAATACAAAACTAATGAAATAATTTGAGGGAATTTAGTAGAGCAGGAGAAAGAATTAAACAGAATGAAACAAAAGGTAGATGTTTTTTTTTTCAAGGTCAGTACATTGAGAAAAATGAAGAAATTGACGAGAAAATGGAACAGGTAAATGAAGTAATAAATGCATGCCAGGAAGAAGTGGTTAAAACTTATGTACAGATTCTAAAGGAAAAAGAAGAGATGAAACTAATAATGGATATAAAGAAAAAATGTAAAAGCAGCAATAAGAAAAAAATGGAAAATTTGTCAGATACAATTGATTGATTGATGGATATTAGGCGCCGCAACATATAGCGCCAGAAATAAGGTGATAGAGAAGTGTGACAGCAAGCAGGAAGGAAATAAAAAGAAAGGAGAGACAGTTGAAGAACTGAAAGATGGGAACCATTTAGTCTGGTCTCTCACTAGCGAGCTTCCTAGCATGGGAAACTCTCTCCCCCCGAAATCGGGGCAGAGCAGGGGTCGGAGCCCCCTCTAGTCTAGCTCACCAGGTCTCAGAGACACACAAGCCCCCCACCTCGCCAAGGCGGTTCCCGTTGGGGTATTGTCAGATATAATTGCCGTGAATAAATCAATAATAATATATGGAGTAAAAGAGGATGAAATTAGGAAAAAAAAGAAATTAACAAAATCAGACATAGTGCAAACCATAATGGAAACAGAGGAAGAAATAAATAGAAAAATTCATCCGAATGGGGAAATATGAAAAAGATGAAATGCGACCACTATAGATAATGTTACTAAATTGTAGTATGGTAGAAACTGTATTGAGAAATGCCAGGAAATTGAAGGAATCTGAAGAATGGAACAATATATAGGTAACCAGATTCCCAACCAAGGAAAATAGAGATTTACTCAATAAAAGTGGAAGAAGCAAAAAGGAAGAACAATGAAAAAACTGAAGAAAAGGAATGACATTTTTTTCTGCAGAGTACATAGTGGGAATGCAGGTCATAATATAGTGAAAAAATAAGAGATATCGACTATAGGAAAGATATACAGAGATGAAAAAATATATATATAGCCTATACTCAAATATAGATACAGTACAGTAGTATTTTATTTAAATTAATCGAAGTTAAAAGTGTCATACAAGAAAATCCACATAATATGCTTCACAGAAACAAAAGTTAATCATAGAATAACAAATGATGTATTAAACCTCCTGTGTAAATACAACATAACTAACCTATGAAAAAAACACTTGAGAAACTAAAATGACCTAAACTGGAAGAAAGACAGAAGAGAGGAGATATAATCATGGTTTACAAATGTGTCACAGAAACAGAAAAGATAGATATAGATAACTTGTGTCAACAAGGAATACCTACAATGAGAGGTCACAGTAAGAAATTAATTAAAAGAGGAGACAAAAAAGATATACAGAAATATAGCTTTCCAAATAAGAGTAACAGATCAATGGAACAAATTACCAAAAGAAGTGGTGTGTACCAAAAACATACACAACTTTAAAAGAAAAATATGATAAAATTGTTTTTTTTTTTAAATGGGACATTACTAGTTTGACTCAATGCTGTAAAGATAAAAATAGGTAACAACAAATAGGTAAGATGACACATACTTACCTTAGCTAGAGCACACAGGGACAGCAACATCATCACGGAAAGCAACACACACAGTTTCATAATGGTGGTGGTGGTGGTGGAGTGATAATGTGTAGGTGTTGATGGTGGCGAGGCTGGCAATGAAGTGACGAGACTGACGACTGGCTGGCTGGTTACGTGTGGAAAAGTGGTAGTGGTAGTGACAGTGGAGTAGAGTCAAACAGGTGAAGTGTGTTTGTGTGTGTGTGTAACTTTGGAAATTCCCTCACACCACCTCACTTCACCTCATGTGTACTATGCTTCGTGCTACGGTTTAAATCGTGCAGACTTTTTTCTTGATACTCTGGAGGGATATCAAAGTTTCTGGAGTGGGGAATTTCACGTGCACTGTGTCGGTGCGCTGACGTTTTCTTCTTACTAATCGTTCCAATGATGATTTTGTTGGCAGTCGTTGCAGAATTTGCTACATTGTCCACTGGTTCAATTGTCCACTGGTTCAATTGTCCACTTGTTCAATTGTCCACTGGTTCAGTTGTCACTGGTTCAGTTGTTATTGGTTCAATTGTCACTGGTTCAGTTGTTATTGGTTCAATTGTCACTGGTTCAGTTGTCACTGGTTCAGTTGTCACTGGTTCAGTTGTTATTGGTTCAATTGTCACTGGTTCAGTTGTTATTGGTTCAATTGTCACTGGTTCAGTTGTCACTGGTTCAGTTGTCACTGGTTCAGTTGTTATTGGTTCAATTGTCACTGGTTCAGTTGTCCGGTCACCAGTTTAAATCACTTGGGTAGTTTTTCCACCTTCCATACATAATAACTCTCCTACTTTTGTACACTTTAATACTTGCCTTTTCTAAGACTAGTATAAAGTAAAGTTCATTAAGTCGATAATATTATAATGGTAAGCGTTCATTCATGGCAAGGGCTCGGATCAAGAACTGCTTCGAAATCCTAGTATACTGTAGTCTCATCTCTCAAAAAGATAATAATTGAACAAACACATTCACCAACACAGTAATACAATATCCAGGGGGCGAATTCTTAAACGTCTCTGGTTCTTCAGTTTATGAACCTCTCTAATGTTTTATTTCCAGATTGTATCTATTTCACGACTTAGCAAATGTGTGAACAGGACTTTTGTCACTGCAAGTACAGTATGACTTTTATAACAAATAATTTACTTCAAAGTAATTCAGGGTTTTATATCTATACAGGCCACAATTGCTATTAATTAACGCTTAGGAAAAATATATAATAGCTTATAGGAATTATCATATATATTTTGTTATTATATATATATCTTGAGGCAACACTCTTTCCTGTTTACTGAGTGTGATAAGAAGGGGGCAATACACTTATAATACACTACATACACTGGAGCATCTTGAATCCTCCAAAGTATGTCAGGAAACAAGACTAGATGAACGAACATAATGGTGCCTGGCCTGTTGTTGTTGTTGCATGGAATAATTTGGATGACTCAGTGTCTCCAGATTTAATACCAACACAAGTACTAACTAACCCCTTAAGGAGAGAGTATACTTTGGGTACATTGGAGTGCCTTGATTACTCCAAAGTATGCCAGGAAACAGGACCAGATTAACAAATATATTGGTGGCATGTTGCTGAGAATAGTTTGGAGGAATCATTATCTCCAAAAAAATTCAAAACTATACCCTCCCTTTAATCAAATCAGCTTCCTGTCTGGTCTAGATAAACAAATGAACCACTTATTGTATACGAAGGAGAGAGAGAGAGAGAGAGAGAGAGAGAGAGAGAGAGAGAGAGAGAGAGAGAGAGAGAGAGAGAGAGAGAGAGAGAGTAGAGAAAGACAAAAATACTACTACTACTACTCCTACTACTACTCCTACTATTACTACTACTACTACTACTACTCCTACTATTACTACTACTACTACTACTACTCGTACTACTACTACTACTACTACTACTAATAATAACAATATTGATAATCATAATACTACCATCTTCCTCCCCTGTAGTGATGTGGGCATCAATCAATCAATCAATCAACCATCTTCCTCCCATACAGCAGAGAACACACCTAACTCAATCACTCATTATATGGGAGAAGAACAAACAACATTAAAACAACGTAAGCAGCTTATTTACTCTCTCCCTCTCTCTCTCTCTCTCTCTCTCCGGCCACACCCACCCCAAATGTTGTGAATGAGGAGAGAAAATTCAGAGGCTGGTGCTTGGTTGAGTCGATGCCTCATCTATATTTCTCAGCTGCCAGCCTTACTTCCCTCCCTCACTTCCTCCCTCCCTATCTCTTCTCCTTCCTTCATATCTCTTCTCCTTTTCTCTCTCCCTTCCTATATATCTCTTTTCCTTCCTTCCCTCTCCCTTCCTATCTCTTCTCCCTCCCTTCCCCCTTCCTATCTCTCCTCCCTCCCTTCCTATCTCTTCTCCTTCCTTCCTTCTCCCTTCCTATCTCTTCTCCCTCCCTTCCCCCTTCCTATCTCTCCTCCCTCCCTTCCTATCTCTTCTCCTTCTCTCTCTCCCTTCCTATCTCTTTTCCTTTTCTCTCTCCCTTCCTATCTCTTCTCCTTCCTTCCCTCCCTATCTCTTCTCCTTTCCTCCCTCCCTCCCTTCCCCCCTTCCTATCTCTCCTCCCTCCCTTCCTATCTCTTCTCCTTCCTTCCCTCTCTCCCTATCTCTTCCCCCTCCCTTTCTATCTCTTTCCCTCCCTTTCTATCTCTATCTTTTCTCCTTTCCTTCCTCCCCTCCCTTCCTATCTCTTTTCCCTCCCTTCCCCCTTCCTATCTCTCCTCCCTCCCTTCCTATCTCTTCTTCCTTCCCTCTCTCCCTATCTATTCCCCCTCCCTTTCTATCTCTTCTCCCTCCCTTTCTATCTCTATATTTTCTCCTTTCCTTCCTCCCCTCCTATCTCTCCTCCCTCCCTTCCTATCTCCAATTTTATGGGATTCTATTTTTTATTTGTATGTCCCTTGTAAGTCTTTTATTTTCTATATATATATATTCTATATATGTCTTTGTAAGGGGTCGAAGCTGTACCATAATTCACCTCGAGGATAAGGAGTGTGAGATAGTCAGTCTACAGTCTACACTCATCACTCTCTCGAGGTGGGTTACGTTTCTACCCCTAGTGATATACATTATGTTTAAGTGTTGGAAATTAAGTCTATAAGTGCCGTCAATGTATATATAGTTATTTATTTTTGTATTTGAATGTTTAAGGGACTCTACTTTTGCCAAGGGCCGGGCAGAGAGGCGTCTCAGCAACCTACCCAACAGCAAACTCTACTTGGGGAAACACCAGACACCGCAGCTGCTACTACTGCGTCCTTGCCCCTTCGCCCATCACCTCTTCCATGTCGAGCTATCCGGCAACACTCTGTTTGGGTATTGGTGGTCCAGAGTCTACAGATATTGTTACTTTGGTAATGTATGGTGATGGTGAAGTGGGATATTGGTGTTGGAGTATTACCGTCTGAGAAGAGTTGTGGCTAGGGAGGTTATAAAGTGGTTCTGTATTATGAATACATGTTTTTAAGTTTTTGTCTGAGTTTCTCTGACCCCATTTAGAAGCCTTTGGTTGATAAAAGATCCTGGCCCTGACACCATACCCTGGACATTCACCATACCCTGGACATTCACCATACCCTGGACATTCACCATACCTACCACCACCACCACCATCATACCCTGGACATTCACCATACCTACCACCACCATCATACCCTGGACATTCACCATACCTACCACCATCATACCCTGGACATTCACCATACCTACCACCACCACCACCATACCCTGAACATTCACCATACCTGCCACCACCATCACTATACCCTTGACACTCACCATACCTGACACTACCACTTGGTCTGTAGGTTTGGTTATGAGGTTCAATCACAAATGGGACGGAGGTTATGTTTTGTGTGAAGAAGAGGAACAAGGACGTGGAGGCTACCATAGTATTAAGTAAGGCCAGAGGGTTACGTGAATATAATTATATTATTCCTTTATCCTTGCATAAGGCAATACAGTCCTGGCATTGCTACAAGTAAGGGAAGACTACAGCACACACAGCAACACCTCGTAAAGGAATTATTGCCTACGGTGATGTGGGCAGTATTTTAAAGGTTTGTGCGTTCCTTCGGCCCCAGACAATCCTTTTCAGTTCTTCAACTGTCCCTCCGTTCCTTCTATTTCGTTAGTGCTTGTTGTCCCTCCTCCCTATCACCTTTTCCCACTGGTGAGAACTAGTTTTATCCAGAAATGAGGAATTTGGCATCCTCTACCACACCCTAGCTAGCCTATTCTGTCTTTCTCTCTTATTAACACTGGAATCAGTATTGACATTACGCGCCTCACACCGTCAATAAATATTGTCAAGAGTAGTAATATTTCCAAACCCGTCAATACTAATTTCGTACAAGGCTACATGACCTTGACACAGTTGTCCTCTCTTCCGTTACCTAACTTACCTTCGACGAAACAGATCTCACCATTTCCCTGGCTCTCTTTTGGAGGTCCCAGCATCTGCTTTGTGTCCGATTCAGGTAATTAATAAATATTATTGAGACAAGTGTATAAATGGTTTTATAAAGCGGAGAGAAATATAATCAAGCCGTGTTGGGCTACTACTACTACTGGGGCCTAATCCATTTCAGGGACAGTGAGTAATCATTTTCACAAATATCTTGCATACTATGGTAATTAATTGATCGGAATTGTACTTTGGCACTATGTACAAGACACCTTCCGCTAATGTTTTATAATATAGGGCATTGCCAAATGGTATTAGAGAAGGATTTTACTTTTGATACACATGACGTTGTCTAACATCACCAACATAGGCTATGTATATGACCATCCATTATCCACCATTCCATCCCTTCCTCCCTGACCACTCTATATTATGTTATAAGAATTAATAGTGGATGTCATTAATATGTTGGTGTTTGTTGAATGTGTGTGTTTATTTAATCATTATTATTGTATGTCTTAAAGTTAACTAAACATGAGTAGCCTAGACTGAATAGGGTATGACTATCACCTTATTCACTTTATATAATGTACTTACTATTACCATCTATTAATTCCTTTACCCCGCCGTATTGACGTGTTTACTACGAGCAGGTAAGATAAGGTATCCAAAAATATATCACTACATAATAAGATGGTAAGGGAATTATGAAATATCTCTTTCTCTCTCTCTCATATTATAAGCATAATAGGTGGAAAAGTGATGCAAACAATTGTGCATATCGCATAAAGTTTATTAATAGTCTTTGTCACTATTTATTAAAGAACGAATCCTGGGAATCACTCTCCATGTTGATAATTAACATATAGCCTAATGGTAAATGGTATTATATTGCATATTGTATATTACATACAGGTAATGGAGGTAATGATTCGAGCGGGAATGGAGGTAGAGGACGTTCCAATGTGTAAATTAGTAATGGCCTATCATACAACTTTGTATATTACATAGAGGTAATGGAGGTAAGAACCCATCCAAACAATGGACCACATCCTCCGAGAATGCACACTGGGTCCACATTGCACCGACCAAGATCTTCTGGATGCAAACCAATCAGCCTCACAGTGGTGGCATGAAAAGACATGATGAGGTAAGTATGAGGTGAGGGAGAGAGTGGTATGGGACATAGCCTATGGAGGTAAAGGATGTATTGGCGTCTCGTGTAGCCTAACTTTGCCTTTAAACGTCAAGAGTAAACGCCTACACTAACACCAAATGTCAATGTCCTATTTTACCAAAAATTAGCGGAAGGTGTCTTGTATATTGTGTCAAAGTATCATTCCGATCAATTAATTAGTTTGAAAGATATTTGTGAAAAACTATGACTCACTGTCTCTGAAATGGATATTAGGCTCCAAGCCTATTATGTGAGGCTCACTACGGTATAAATACTATTTATAAATAACTTGTAATTTTTCAAGGTTATTGGTTGTGGTGGTGTTGGTGGTGGTGGTGGTAGTAGTGATGGTGGGTGGTTGTAAGTCGGGAGAAATGGCCATTGGTGGCAAGCCATTTTTCCCGAAAATATCCTGGAGGAGGTCGGAAAGACAACCTAGTCCTTCTGCAGTTAAGTGATGGTGGTGAGGTGGTGGCAGCAGTGAGACGAAGTAGTCAAGTGTTAAACCACTTCACCTTGCCAGCTAGACATATGGCAGAGGAAGTGGTGTTGTCAGGTGGACTCCGACTCCCGGCCTGGTGGAGGTGCATGGTTAGTGAGAGTAAGTCCACCAACATACACTCTGTCACTTAATAAATATATCGCCTTAATGATCATTACGTAGTCGATTGGCGTTAAGCCCAAATAACAAACACAACGAAAGTCTGCTTGTCCAAACACAGACTTCCTGCCTTGGTGCCTTGCCTGCCGACCACATCACACAGAAGTACAGTACGTACAGTACACCAGTACACCTTAGTTATAACACACACACACACACACACCCTGACACACATATACATTTCTCCACATATACACACTCTATCACTCTATAAATATATCGCCTTAATTAATAACCATTATGTATTCGATAAACGTTAACCCCAAATAACACACACACACACACACACACACACACACACACACACAAAACAATTCCTACTGTACAATGTATACTAATTTGAAATTTTCAACAGTTTTTCTCTCCATTGAACAGTGTTGCTTTATAAAGACATTTTCACGCCCAATATGGCTAGTTACTTCTACAAACTGGGTTATGTATTTAATGTTGTAGGGTTATTTCTACGATATTACAGTACTTGACAGGTATTATAAAATATTATTTATATTAATTGAATTAAATGTTAATATAATTATCAACAAATTGGTTATATGGTTGAATGTTTGGGCTAGTGTTGGCTGGATATTGGGCTGGTTTTATGAAGGAATATAGCCAAGGTTTGAAGACGCCGGCAATTTGGCGGTACAATGTTATCAGTTTACCATTAACTTGTGTGAGGTGAGGATGTGTGTGTGTGTGTGTCACTCCTATAATAGATATCTGGTTATCACAACACATTATTACCGCCTTTATTGACAATATAGAAAAATATAAATAATTAATGTTATAAAAAGTTGTGAGTGTTAAAAATAATCATTTAACATTATGTTAGTTGAAATATCGGTATCTTTACCTTTATTTATTTCTCGAGTGAACAGAAAATATTTATAATTACCGTAACGTAATGTATAAAATGAATAATTATAACTTTAAATCCCTTTTATTAATTAACATTGTGTTATATGGGGATAGTAATAGTTTGATTCCTCCAAAGTAAGCCAGGAAACACAACCAGATTAACGTGGATTTATTTAACTTAAGTTATATATTCAACACGTCCAAGACAAACCCTGTTCTTTTGGATAAAAGTACAAAAGATTATTACTCTACTAAACATTGTAAGGAAAAGTCATGGATTGATATAACTTAGATGAAATTTTGTACGAAAACTGACTTGACTTGGAGTTACAGAAAGAAATGAGATGAGAAAGGTAAGAATCTTTTGTATTTGTTTATTTCTAACTCTTATATAGAGTAACATAATTTATTATGTAGGTAATGAAGTAGATAAGTACTAACTTAGGTTTACTATATAATATATTTTAATATAATTACCCACTATTTTGGACCATTCCAAGACACTTTTCCTCTATGACAGACGAGTCACACCACAAAACGTAAACAACAACATGAATCTTATGGATGATAATGACCAGTTTGTGGCTGCATTGGTCCTTGTAATTAATATTTTTGAAAAAGAAAAGATTAAAGATTACCATAGGCTTGATTTGTTGTCCATGTTTGCATTCAATGAAGTTTACACGTGTACCACACACACACACAAATACCACTGCTGGTTGTACACTCTTCTATTATCTTTCCGTCTCTACGAGATGTAAACACAGTAAAATATCGACATCGTAATTTCTACTTTAAATGTGTTTTTTGTTCGAAAATTATTTGTATTGCAAAAATGTTTTCTGATATTAATCCACCTTTTTTGCTTAGAATTAATTTATATAAATACATTATTTATTGACTTTGTTCTGTATACGAGGAATGGTCTTGGCTAGAGATGCATTTCATCTTTGTTCCACAAATGCCGCCGCGGTTCCTCGTTCACAGAAAGTTATTATTCCGCCACCCGGAGCCAGTGTGATACCCCCTTCAGGGATGGTGATTGGTGTTATGGAGAATGAGCTGGTGCTATGGAGAGTCTGGTTTGGTAGAGGAGGAGTGGATGATGCTGGGTTAAGAGAAGTCATGTCTTGTTATAGGTTTTTGTGTAGGGGAGGAATTGTCACTGTTATGTCTACCTAAACGTCGGGTGATCCTTTCTAATAATGGTGAATGTGTGTTGTGGATTGTGGATGGTGGTGTCAAGTATAGTAGGCTGAATCTATTGTTGTGGTGGATTGGAATGGGGAGTGAAAAAGGGAGGAGATAAAATTGAGCGCACCACAATCCCAGCAGATCTAATCCGTCAAACGCCGTCGTGAAGCCCCCCAACACCGGTGTAACCTATTATATAAACTTATTATAAAGGGACCGGGGCAAATTCCCGGAACCTGTGTGGCCCTGGTCAAAAACACAGTACTTCTGTATTAATACCGTCATGTACTTAATTAATATTAATACAAATTGTGCTCAATACCACAGTGTGTGTGACAGGGTACAGGATTTGCGGCTCCGCCGTTACGGCGAGGCCGCAGCGGCGGTGCTGCAGTGTGACAACAGCCTAATAACTTACTATAATCCTATTATAATCTAAGGTGTGTGGTTTGTTAACAAGGTTCTGTTAGTAATAATATTATTATATTGTGAGTTGAAGTGTATTAACAGTGTTATAGTTTTATTATAATCTAAGGTTTGATAAGGTTCTGTTGAGTAGATAGGAGTTGTAGGTCTATGTCGGATGTGTTGCCTTTGTATCGGCCCTTCCTCATGATAGTTTTCTACGTGGTTTGACGGTCTGGGTCTAGTTTGAAATATTTATGTCCTTTGATGAACTATTCTTAATTTTCTTTTCTCTTATTTTCCATAACTTGTACACTGTTTCCTCGCTGTTTTCGATTATATTGTTAAATAGTAGGTTTCCGATTATAATGTCCTCCTACTGCTGATAGGGGCGCTGCAGTACCACGTTTTCTCTTCTCACTTCTTCGTATATCACACAATGCAAGATGAAATGTTTCAGATCTTCTTTTTCCTCACCACATACTACAAACTCAGTCCACTTCTGATTTTTAAATCTATTTTTATCAGACAGGTTTAGGTTGTTACTCCTACACTTGAATAAGATCATTGACGCCTCTGTTGTCATAATAATAGGCTATTATGTCCCCTCCTGTCCTCACATTTTATCTCTTCATTCCCTGTACACTTTTATTAAACTCACTTTACTTTGCATATTTATCTTCCATTCTCCTGTGTCCCAATCTCTCACTTTCCTGCTGATATCTTTATTAGTCACTCTTTCTCCTCCAATCCCCACCATTTTTCTGTCTTCCAGTATCCCTTTTATCCATCTATATATTATAGTCTTAGTTCTCATCTCCTCTATCACTCCCTCAAGTAGACGATTTCCCTCTCCTCTCAGAATAGACTACAAATATTTCAGCTGTCTTTCCATTATCCACACCTTCATACCTGAAATGCCTATTTCTCCTCTGATGGCTGCCTCCTGTGTGTGTAACTTGGTGCTCCCAATGTTTTTCTTGCCACACTTTTCTATTCTTTGCAACTTTTCAATCTCTTCCTTGTTAAAATCAATGAATAGCCACACACTTCCAATATGTGTTGCCTATTAGTAGTCTGGCACAGCTCCTTGCCACTATTGAGTAGGTCATATTTGCTAGTCGATGTGTCTTTTCTAATAATATTTTCTTTTGCTCTTTGAGGAAGTATTTAGAGTCGTTCACTGTAATTCTCAGGTACTTTAATTTATTGTCAACCTTAATCCCTACTATTTTTTGGGGTTTCTCTTTCATATTAGATATTATAATGTTACATTTTCCTTTGTTTATTTCTAGTCTATTTTATAGAGAGAGAGTGGGGGGGGGGAGAGGGTGTGTGTGTGTGAAAAGGATTGTGTACAGTCATAATAACCAAAATAATGAAGATGCGTAATTTAGGTGAATTTTACAGACAATCAATATGTGTGTGGTGTGTTTATTCGTGTATGTGTATGTCTGTGTGTTCGTGTGTATGATTGTAGGCTATGTTTGTGTGTGTTCCTGTATATCAGTGGTTCTTAACCAGGGGTGCGAGGATGCCTAGGAATAATTAAAACAAAATATATTTTTAAATACGCATGTAATATTTTTCCAGATAAACAAAATTGCTTCAGCAGTGTTCTGAGCTAAAGATAAACCTACAACACCTAATTTCCTAATGAAGTGACTTTGTATTTTTAGTATTTTTTATATTTCAGCAATCAGGGGATGCGAGAACTGACTGCTGATTTGAAAGGGGTGCATATATTGAAAAAGGTTAAGAACCACTGAGTGTATATGTATGTGTTCGTGTGTATGCGTGTATGTTTGTGTGTATGCTTTACTGGCGATGGCTATTTTTTTCATTTTTTCAACGTGTATTACCGCTGCCGGGAAGAAAACTCCTACAGTTGGGACTTCCCACAATAGGCTATAGCCGGGAAGGACCCGGTAACACCCATTTCATGTTGCCCCGTGTAATGCTTTTCTATTTCCATATGTATTTTGTATACAGTACCTAAAAATGAGGTTATTTTCTATCCTTCCTCCTGTAGTAAATCCAGCTTGGTTGTCTTTCCTCCAATAATTTTTCTCTATTTGCTTTTCTATGCCATTTCTCAAAACAGCCATCATTATTTTATATCCAATGTTTGTCAGTGCAATGGTCTCTATTAATTTATTTACTTTATATTTTTTTGTTTTAGGGATCATTACCGTATTTGAATGATAGCCTAGGCTTACTGAGACAAGTTCCCTCAATAGTAGCCTGCTATAGTGTTGACAATCATCAATGGCAGGTGTCCTCTGTACATTGTTTATTTATATAGCCTAGGCCTACTGAGACAAGTTCCCTCAATAGTACCCTTGCAGCTATAGTGTTGACAGTCATCATCAACAACAATGTTCTCATTGTACAAAAATTAATGGTTTTATCTCAATTCTCATATGAATGCCATTCTAAAATATTTTATTTAGAGTTTCTTAAAGTTTCTTTTAGTTTAATTAATTAAAAGGATTATAATGATTTTATTCCGTTTTTTTCTTGAACAATAATGCGAACACTTTTAGGCAAATACATTATATTTGGTACATATAATTATAGGATAAAGAATACAACATGGTTTAGAAAAACTACTGTTTTTATTTTATATATATACATTATTAAAACATTCATTATTGATTATGAAGACAATTAAATATAATGAGTCCCCGTTATAAAGAATACAATTATAATAAGCTCTTTAAAATAAGAACACAAATAACAATAATTATATGTTTGGGTAACTTAATACAATAAATCTATAAACAAAATATATACATTATTATAAAATAAAAGTAAAATTAATGTGTCCTCAATATAATATTACATTACAGAGGTACTGTACTGTACTACTATTATTTCAGTAATTAAATAGGCTTACTTGAATACATACAGTGGTTTGTTTATAAAACAAATACTTTATTATAAAATAAAAGTAATATTAATGTGTCCTCAATACAATAGTGCAGTACAGAGGTATTATACTGTAGTGACCACACACACTATGGTCACTCCGGGGTCACCAATGTAGGAAATAACGTATCCCTTACTTCTGGAGGTGTAATATAATAGACTCTTTACAAGGCATGGTTTATTAGAGGTACTGTACACAGGAAGGGGCAGGAGCCACGCAGGTCAGCGGAGTAGGAGCGTAGGTGTGTGGCATAGCGTGGGTGTAGCTAGGGCGCCAGTGAGTCTCCTGGTGGTGCTGCTGCTGCGTGGGTTACTGCTTGTAGGTTAGATGTGGTGACCAGCCAGGGAGAGATGTTCCTGGTGTCTTGGTAGCTGGAGTCTGGGGCAAGAGTGGATTAACTCTTGCCCCAGACTCCAGCTACCAAGCAGTAACCCACGCAGCAGCAGCACCACCAGGAGACTCACTGGCGCCCTAGCTACACTCACGCTACGCCACACACCCACGCTCCTACTCCGCTGACCTGCGAGGCTCCTGCCCCTTCCTGTGTACCGTACCTCTAATAAACCATGCCTTGTAAAGAGTCTATTATATTACACCTCCAGAAGTAAGGGATACGTTATTTCCTACAATACTATTACTATTACCGGTAATTAAATATTGGATATATACAGTACAGTGGTTTGTTTATAAAATACTGTATATACATTATTATAAAATAAAAGTAATATTAATGTGTCCTCAATACAATACTGTATTATATTACAGAGGTATTAAACTGTTACCAGTAATTAAATATTGGATATATACAGTACAGTGGTTTGTTTATAAAATACTGTATATACATTATTATGAAATAAAAGTAATATTAATGTGTCCTCAATACAATACTACTATTACTATAAAATAAAAGTAATATTAATGTGTCCTCAATACAATACTACTATTACTATAAAATAAAAGTAATATTAATGTGTCCTCAATACAATACTACAGTACTATTACTATAAAATAAATATATACATTATTATGAAATAAAAGTAATATTAATGTGTCCTCAATACAATACTACTATTACTATAAAATAAATATATACATTACTATAAAATAAAAGTAATATTAATGTGTCCTCAATACATTACTACTATTACTATAAAATAAATATATACATTATTATAAAATAAAAGTAATATTAATGTGTCCTCAATACAATACTACTATTACTATAAAATAAATATATACATTATTATAAAATAAAAGTAATATTAATGTGTCCTCAATACAATACTACTATTACTATAAAATAAATATATACATTATTATAAAATAAAAGTAATATTAATGTGTCCTCAATACAATACTACTATTACTATAAAATAAAAGTAATATTAATGTGTCCTCAATACAATACTACTATTACTATAAAATAAATATATACATTATTATAAAATAAAAGTAATATTAATGTGTCCTCAATACATACTACATTACAGAGGTATTATAGCAAATTTAATGAATTAGGAAAGTCTGTTGATTAAGTGATGATTTAAAGTTAAACAAGTCTGTCAGGTCATCAGTTGAATCAGGACTAACAAGGTCTGTTTGTTGACTGGGTGATAATACGAAGTTCAACAAATCTGTTAGGTCATCAGGTGAGTCAGGTATGACAAGGTTTGTTAGGTCATCAGATGGGTCAGGATTGACAAGGTTTATTAGGTCATAAGGTGAGTCAGGATTGACAAGGTTTGTTTCCTGTAGAGATGATCCAAAGTAGAGCAAGTCTGTCATTTCATCAGGTGATAGAATGTTTAGCAAATCTGTCAGTTCTGTCTCCCAAAGAGGTGATTTAGGTTTGGCTAAGACTGTCTCTTGAACTGGTGATCCTGGGGTAGCTGTCTCAAAAGATGATCCTGAGATGGACACAGGTGATCCAGGTTTGGCTAAGATTGTCTCTTGAACTGGTGATCCTGGGGTAGGCATAACTGTCTCCTGAACGGGTGATTCAGTGTTGGGCGTAGCTGTCTCAAAAGATGATCCTGAGATGGACACAGGTGATCCAGGGTTGGCTATGACTGTCTCTTGAACTGGTGATCGAGGACTGAGCATTACTGTCTCTTCAAAAGGTGATTCAGTGTTGTAATGATCCATCTCCGACAGAGGAGAGGAAGGGTACTGTATCATGGACTCCACTTCCACTTCCACTACCATCTCCTCCACTTCACCATGTAGTTGGTTCATTGTAAACTCAGGCTGTAGGCTTAGACGCCTCATACCAACATAGACGTAAACTTGGTTACATTTACCACCCACTCTGGCACTCGCCCTTACGCCCATCTTGCCCAGGAACCTGCCAAAGTTGACAATGGAGACAACGGGACAGCCATGGTCGGCACAAAACTGCTTGTAGTGGGAGTAGAGTTGAGGTCTGGTAATTTTGTCTTCTGCTCCTCCAGTCATCTCATAATTATCCAACAAAAACAAACTCAGTTCCTTCATTCCTTTACCTCCTTTATCATTAGGCTTACGTTCATACTTTATTCCAACATAGACATATTTCTGGTTATTCCTTTTGCCTATCCTGGCACCTGCCTTCACTCCCAACTTGGCTAGGAACTTTCCAATACAGACAGTGGAGGCTACAGGGTATGAACGAGGCTGGCAGAAGTCAGTATATCTACATACAAGTTCTTCTCTTGACATTCGGTCGTTTACACAGCCGCTAATTGTACATTCATTATCAATAAACTCGTACAAACTTTCTCGGCCGGTAAACTTGTATGCTTTCTTGTTGATCTTCATTGTTGTATCCATAGTGACAAAACTTTGTGACTTTAATCTTATTTTATCACTATTTTATTGACTTTCTTCTTTCAAATATCTTCAGCTTCTGATTTAATGGTTGTTTAATCCTTATAATGTGATAATGGTGCTTCGTGTATTGAATTGCAATGCTTATAACTGGAGTGTATTTGAGTACGTCTGTCAGTTATAAGGTTCAAGGATGCAATGATGTAATACACATGCACACATTCCTTTTATAGTCTTTCAGGCGCAGGTGCTGATCATTGTTTAGTCACGTGACTTTATATCATCCAATTAGATTGAAGTATTTGAATTTCAAATGTCCATATTAACCAATCAGGTGCAAGGATTGTGAATTTAAATGTTCATAATTGATAGCCTAGCCAATGAGGTTCAAGAGTTTAAATTTGAACTGAACATTGTGATTGGACAAGACGACTTTGTTATTAGAAAGACAAATAATAATATTTGAGGGTCAAAATAGTAATTTTCCATTCAAATAATACACCAATTAATTTTTAATTAAATAAGGACAAGTTTGATTTGAGTAATAAAGTAAATAAAATCCATTTAATAATTATCAAAGTGAAAAGTGATCCATTAAGTTTAAACCTGATAATCATATAAAAGTTGTATTGCATGTGTAATTATAAATGTTACCTTATTTATTACCTTGTTGGTGTGTAATGACACCGTTTTTATCTTATATCATTGAAATTATTAACCATTCTGGATAGGGACTCTATTAAAATAATTATTGCCTTGGTCACCTTTGGCGGCCATTTTGTAAAATGGCGGCCATTTTACAAAATGGCCGCCATTTTACAAAATGTAAACATGGGATACTTGTCATTGTTTTTCTCTTTGTAGGTTTCTCAAACGCAAGATTCTATCATCTGCATAAAACAAAGGTGTAATACTTAGATAATCATCTTTATAATCCCTATCCAGTTCTAATAGCTTCTTTATTATCTTAAAAGTCACTACTGGTAGTTTAAATATTGTCATTGACCCTGTGCAGCCCTACCTTATCCCGCTAGTCACTGCCATTACAATTTCCTTATTTCCCCCCAATTTTATCTTGGTGTTTTCTCCTTCATATAACTTAGTTATCACGTCTATAGGTTTTTTTATCAATCATATATTTTATTAGCATCTCGACCATTGCTTCTCTCATTACGCTGTCAAAAGCTTTTGGCAAGTCTATTGACACCATTATAATATATACTATACTATATACTATATTATATATACTAAAGGCGGGTTTACACGGGTCAAGTTTTCTCCAGGCAACACGTAATTTTGCTCCAGGCAACAAGTGTTGTAGGCAACATTACTGTTGCCGCCAGTAGGCCTACTGCAACATATACAAACGAGATGGACTCCTCCTCAGAAGATATCTTATCTTATAGTGCATTTATTTACTGGCCCTAGAGGTATTCGAAGCATATCTGAATACTTATTAGTTACCTTATAGAAAGAGAGTGGGGGGGGGGAGGAGAGGGTGTGTGTGTGTGAAAAGGATTGTGTACAGTCATAATAACCAAAATAATGAAGATGCGTAATTTAGGTGAATTTTACAGACAATCAATATGTGTGTGGTGTGTTTATTCGTGTATTTGTATGTCTGTGTGTTCGTGTGTATGATTGTAGGCTATGTTTGTGTGTGTTCCTGTATATCAGTGGTTCTTAACCAGGGGTGCGAGGATGCCTAGGAATAATTAAAACAAAATATATTTTTAAATACGCATATAATATTTTTCCAGAAAAACAAAATTGCTTCAGCAGTGTTCTGAGCTAAAGATAAACCTACAACACCTAATTTCCTAATGAAGTGACTTTGTATTTTTAGTATTTTTTATATTTCAGCAATCAGGGGATGCGAGAACTGACTGCTGATTTGAAAGGGGTGCATATATTGAAAAAGGTTAAGAACCACTGAGTGTATATGTATGTGTTCGTGTGTATGCGTGTATGTTTGTGTGTATGCTTTACTGGCGATGGCTATTTTTTTCATTTTTCAACGTGTATTACCGCTGCCGGGAAGAAAACTCCTACAGTTGGGACTTCCCACAATAGGCTATAGCCGGGAAGGACCCGGTAACACCCATTTCATGTTGCCCCGTGTAATGCTTTTCTATTTCCATATGTATTTTGTATACAGTACCTAAAAATGAGGTTATTTTCTATCCTTCCTCCTGTAGTAAATCCAGCTTGGTTGTCTTTCCTCCAATAATTTTTCTCTATTTGCTTTTCTATGCCATTTCTCAAAACAGCCATCATTATTTTATATCCAATGTTTGTCAGTGCAATGGTCTCTATTAATTTATTTACTTTATATTTTTTTGTTTTGGGGATCATTACCGTATTGAATGATAGCCTAGGCTTACTGAGACAAGTTCCCTCAATAGTAGCCTGCTATAGTGTTGACAATCATCAATGGCAGGTGTCCTCTGTACATTGTTTATTTATATAGCCTAGGCCTACTGAGACAAGTTCCCTCAATAGTACCTTGCAGCTATAGTGTTGACAGTCATCATCAACAACAATGTTCTCATTGTACAAAAATTAATGGTTTTATCTCAATTCTCATATGAATGCCATTCTAAAATATTTTATATAGAGTTTCTTAAAGTTTCTTTTAGTTTAATTAATTAAAGGATTATAATGATTTTATTCCGTTTTTTTCTTGAACAATAATGCGAACACTTTTAGGCAAATACATTATATTTGGTACATATAATTATAGGATAAAGAATACAACATGGTTTAGAAAAACTACTGTTTTTATTTTATATATATACATTATTAAAACATTCATTATTGATTATGAAGACAATTAAATATAATGAGTCCCCGTTATAAAGAATACAATTATAATAAGCTCTTTAAAATAAGAACACAAATAACAATAATTATATGTTTGGGTAACTTAATACAATAAATCTATAAACAAAATATATACATTATTATAAAATAAAAGTAAAATTAATGTGTCCTCAATATAATATTACATTACAGAGGTACTGTACTGTACTACTATTATTTCAGTAATTAAATAGGCTTACTTGAATACATACAGTGGTTTGTTTATAAAACAAATACTTTATTATAAAATAAAAGTAATATTAATGTGTCCTCAATACAATAGTGCAGTACAGAGGTATTATACTGTAGTGACCACACACACTATGGTCACTCCGGGGTCACCAATGTAGGAAATAACGTATCCCTTACTTCTGGAGGTGTAATATAATAGACTCTTTACAAGGCATGGTTTATTAGAGGTACTGTACACAGGAAGGGGCAGGAGCCACGCAGGTCAGCGGAGTAGGAGCGTAGGTGTGTGGCATAGCGTGGGTGTAGCTAGGGCGCCAGTGAGTCTCCTGGTGGTGCTGCTGCTGCGTGGGTTACTGCTTGTAGGTTAGATGTGGTGACCAGCCAGGGAGAGATGTTCCTGGTGTCTTGGTAGCTGGAGTCTGGGGCAAGAGTGGATTAACTCTTGCCCCAGACTCCAGCTACCAAGCAGTAACCCACGCAGCAGCAGCACCACCAGGAGACTCACTGGCGCCCTAGCTACACTCACGCTACGCCACACACCCACGCTCCTACTCCGCTGACCTGCGAGGCTCCTGCCCCTTCCTGTGTACCGTACCTCTAATAAACCATGCCTTGTAAAGAGTCTATTATATTACACCTCCAGAAGTAAGGGATACGTTATTTCCTACAATACTATTACTATTACCGGTAATTAAATATTGGATATATACAGTACAGTGGTTTGTTTATAAAATACTGTATATACATTATTATAAAATAAAAGTAATATTAATGTGTCCTCAATACAATACTGTATTACATTACAGAGGTATTAAACTGTTACCAGTAATTAAATATTGGATATATACAGTACAGTGGTTTGTTTATAAAATACTGTATATACATTATTATGAAATAAAAGTAATATTAATGTGTCCTCAATACAATACTATTATTACTATAAAATAAAAGTAATATTAATGTGTCCTCAATACAATACTACTATTACTATAAAATAAAAGTAATATTAATGTGTCCTCAATACAATACTACCGGTACTATTACTGTAAAATAAAAGTAATATTAATGTGTCCTCAATACAATACTACTATTACTATAAAATAAATATATACATTATTATGAAATAAAAGTAATATTAATGTGTCCTCAATACAATACTACTATTACTATAAAATAAATATATACATTACTATAAAATAAAAGTAATATTAATGTGTCCTCAATACATTACTACTATTACTATAAAATAAATATATACATTATTATAAAATAAAAGTAATATTAATGTGTCCTCAATACAATACTACTATTACTATAAAATAAATATATACATTATTATAAAATAAAAGTAATATTAATGTGTCCTCAATACAATACTACTATTACTATAAAATAAATATATACATTATTATAAAATAAAAGTAATATTAATGTGTCCTCAATACAATACTACTATTACTATAAAATAAAAGTAATATTAATGTGTCCTCAATACAATACTACTATTACTATAAAATAAATATATACATTATTATAAAATAAAAGTAATATTAATGTGTCCTCAATACATACTACATTACAGAGGTATTATAGCAAATTTAATGAATTAGGAAAGTCTGTTGATTAAGTGATGATTTAAAGTTAAACAAGTCTGTCAGGTCATCAGTTGAATCAGGACTAACAAGGTCTGTTTGTTGACTGGGTGATAATACGAAGTTCAACAAATCTGTTAGGTCATCAGGTGAGTCAGGTATGACAAGGTTTGTTAGGTCATCAGATGGGTCAGGATTGACAAGGTTTATTAGGTCATAAGGTGAGTCAGGATTGACAAGGTTTGTTTCCTGTAGAGATGATCCAAAGTAGAGCAAGTCTGTCATTTCATCAGGTGATAGAATGTTTAGCAAATCTGTCAGTTCTGTCTCCCAAAGAGGTGATTTAGGTTTGGCTAAGACTGTCTCTTGAACTGGTGATCCTGGGGTAGCTGTCTCAAAAGATGATCCTGAGATGGACACAGGTGATCCAGGTTTGGCTAAGATTGTCTCTTGAACTGGTGATCCTGGGGTAGGCATAACTGTCTCCTGAACGGGTGATTCAGTGTTGGGCGTAGCTGTCTCAAAAGATGATCCTGAGATGGACACAGGTGATCCAGGGTTGGCTATGACTGTCTCTTGAACTGGTGATCGAGGACTGAGCATTACTGTCTCTTCAAAAGGTGATTCAGTGTTGTAATGATCCATCTCCGACAGAGGAGAGGAAGGGTACTGTATCATGGACTCCACTTCCACTTCCACTACCATCTCCTCCACTTCACCATGTAGTTGGTTCATTGTAAACTCAGGCTGTAGGCTTAGACGCCTCATACCAACATAGACGTAAACTTGGTTACATTTACCACCCACTCTGGCACTCGCCCTTACGCCCATCTTGCCCAGGAACCTGCCAAAGTTGACAATGGAGACAACGGGACAGCCATGGTCGGCACAAAACTGCTTGTAGTGGGAGTAGAGTTGAGGTCTGGTAATTTTGTCTTCTGCTCCTCCAGTCATCTCATAATTATCCAACAAAAACAAACTCAGTTCCTTCATTCCTTTACCTCCTTTATCATTAGGCTTACGTTCATACTTTATTCCAACATAGACATATTTCTGGTTATTCCTTTTGCCTATCCTGGCACCTGCCTTCACTCCCAACTTGGCTAGGAACTTTCCAATACAGACAGTGGAGGCTACAGGGTATGAACGAGGCTGGCAGAAGTCAGTATATCTACATACAAGTTCTTCTCTTGACATTCGGTCGTTTACACAGCCGCTAATTGTACATTCATTATCAATAAACTCGTACAAACTTTCTCGGCCGGTAAACTTGTATGCTTTCTTGTTGATCTTCATTGTTGTATCCATAGTGACAAAACTTTGTGACTTTAATCTTATTTTATCACTATTTTATTGACTTTCTTCTTTCAAATATCTTCAGCTTCTGATTTAATGGTTGTTTAATCCTTATAATGTGATAATGGTGCTTCGTGTATTGAATTGCAATGCTTATAACTGGAGTGTATTTGAGTACGTCTGTCAGTTATAAGGTTCAAGGATGCAATGATGTAATACACATGCACACATTCCTTTTATAGTCTTTCAGGCGCAGGTGCTGATCATTGTTTAGTCACGTGACTTTATATCATCCAATCAGATTGAAGTATTTGAATTTCAAATGTCCATATTAACCAATCAGGTGCAAGGATTGTGAATTTAAATGTTCATAATTGATAGCCTAGCCAATGAGGTTCAAGAGTTTAAATTTGAACTGAACATTGTGATTGGACAAGACGACTTTGTTATTAGAAAGACAAATAATAATATTTGAGGGTCAAAATAGTAATTTTCCATTCAAATAATACACCAATTAATTTTTAATTAAATAAGGACAAGTTTGATTTGAGTAATAAAGTAAATAAAATCCATTTAATAATTATCAAAGTGAAAAGTGATCCATTAAGTTTAAACCTGATAATCATATAAAAGTTGTATTGCATGTGTAATTATAAATGTTACCTTATTTATTACCTTGTTGGTGTGTAATGACACCGTTTTTATCTTATATCATTGAAATTATTAACCATTCTGGATAGGGACTCTATTAAAATAATTATTGCCTTGGTCACCTTTGGCGGCCATTTTGTAAAATGGCGGCCATTTTACAAAATGGCCGCCATTTTACAAAATGTAAACATGGGATACTTGTCATTGTTTTTCTCTTTGTAGGTTTCTCAAACGCAAGATTCTATCATCTGCATAAAACAAAGGTGTAATACTTAGATAATCATCTTTATAATCCCTATCCAGTTCTAATAGCTTCTTTATTATCTTAAAAGTCACTACTGGTAGTTTAAATATTGTCATTGACCCTGTGCAGCCCTACCTTATCCCGCTAGTCACTGCCATTACAATTTCCTTATTTCCCCCCAATTTTATCTTGGTGTTTTCTCCTTCATATAACTTAGTTATCACGTCTATAGGTTTTTTTATCAATCATATATTTTATTAGCATCTCGACCATTGCTTCTCTCATTACGCTGTCAAAAGCTTTTGGCAAGTCTATTGACACCATTATAATATATACTATACTATATACTATATTATATATACTAAAGGCGGGTTTACACGGGTCAAGTTTTCTCCAGGCAACACGTAATTTTGCTCCAGGCAACAAGTGTTGTAGGCAACATTACTGTTGCCGCCAGTAGGCCTACTGCAACATATACAAACGAGATGGACTCCTCCTCAGAAGATATCTTATCTTATAGTGCATTTATTTACTGGCCCTAGAGGTATTCGAAGCATATCTGAATACTTATTAGTTACCTTATAGAAAGAGAGTGGGGGGGGGGAGGAGAGGGTGTGTGTGTGTGAAAAGGATTGTGTACAGTCATAATAACCAAAATAATGAAGATGCGTAATTTAGGTGAATTTTACAGACAATCAATATGTGTGTGGTGTGTTTATTCGTGTATTTGTATGTCTGTGTGTTCGTGTGTATGATTGTAGGCTATGTTTGTGTGTGTTCCTGTATATCAGTGGTTCTTAACAAGGGGTGCGAGGATGCCTAGGAATAATTAAAACAAAATATATTTTTAAATACGCATATAATATTTTTCCAGAAAAACAAAATTGCTTCAGCAGTGTTCTGAGCTAAAGATAAACCTACAACACCTAATTTCCTAATGAAGTGACTTTGTATTTTTAGTATTTTTTATATTTCAGCAATCAGGGGATGCGAGAACTGACTGCTGATTTGAAAGGGGTGCATATATTGAAAAAGGTTAAGAACCACTGAGTGTATATGTATGTGTTCGTGTGTATGCGTGTATGTTTGTGTGTATGCTTTACTGGCGATGGCTATTTTTTTCATTTTTTCAACGTGTATTACCGCTGCCGGGAAGAAAACTCCTACAGTTGGGACTTCCCACAATAGGCTATAGCCGGGAAGGACCCGGTAACACCCATTTCATGTTGCCCCGTGTAATGCTTTTCTATTTCCATATGTATTTTGTATACAGTACCTAAAAATGAGGTTATTTTCTATCCTTCCTCCTGTAGTAAATCCAGCTTGGTTGTCTTTCCTCCAATAATTTTTCTCTATTTGCTTTTCTATGCCATTTCTCAAAACAGCCATCATTATTTTATATCCAATGTTTGTCAGTGCAATGGTCTCTATTAATTTATTTACTTTATATTTTTTTGTTTTGGGGATCATTACCGTATTGAATGATAGCCTAGGCTTACTGAGACAAGTTCCCTCAATAGTAGCCTGCTATAGTGTTGACAATCATCAATGGCAGGTGTCCTCTGTACATTGTTTATTTATATAGCCTAGGCCTACTGAGACAAGTTCCCTCAATAGTACCCTTGCAGCTATAGTGTTGACAGTCATCATCAACAACAATGTTCTCATTGTACAAAAATTAATGGTTTTATCTCAATTCTCATATGAATGCCATTCTAAAATATTTTATTTAGAGTTTCTTAAAGTTTCTTTTAGTTTAATTAATTAAAAGGATTATAATGATTTTATTCCGTTTTTTTCTTGAACAATAATGCGAACACTTTTAGGCAAATACATTATATTTGGTACATATAATTATAGGATAAAGAATACAACATGGTTTAGAAAAACTACTGTTTTTATTTTATATATATACATTATTAAAACATTCATTATTGATTATGAAGACAATTAAATATAATGAGTCCCCGTTATAAAGAATACAATTATAATAAGCTCTTTAAAATAAGAACACAAATAACAATAATTATATGTTTGGGTAACTTAATACAATAAATCTATAAACAAAATATATACATTATTATAAAATAAAAGTAAAATTAATGTGTCCTCAATATAATATTACATTACAGAGGTACTGTACTGTACTACTATTATTTCAGTAATTAAATAGGCTTACTTGAATACATACAGTGGTTTGTTTATAAAACAAATACTTTATTATAAAATAAAAGTAATATTAATGTGTCCTCAATACAATAGTGCAGTACAGAGGTATTATACTGTAGTGACCACACACACTATGGTCACTCCGGGGTCACCAATGTAGGAAATAACGTATCCCTTACTTCTGGAGGTGTAATATAATAGACTCTTTACAAGGCATGGTTTATTAGAGGTACTGTACACAGGAAGGGGCAGGAGCCACGCAGGTCAGCGGAGTAGGAGCGTAGGTGTGTGGCATAGCGTGGGTGTAGCTAGGGCGCCAGTGAGTCTCCTGGTGGTGCTGCTGCTGCGTGGGTTACTGCTTGTAGGTTAGATGTGGTGACCAGCCAGGGAGAGATGTTCCTGGTGTCTTGGTAGCTGGAGTCTGGGGCAAGAGTGGATTAACTCTTGCCCCAGACTCCAGCTACCAAGCAGTAACCCACGCAGCAGCAGCACCACCAGGAGACTCACTGGCGCCCTAGCTACACTCACGCTACGCCACACACCCACGCTCCTACTCCGCTGACCTGCGAGGCTCCTGCCCCTTCCTGTGTACCGTACCTCTAATAAACCATGCCTTGTAAAGAGTCTATTATATTACACCTCCAGAAGTAAGGGATACGTTATTTCCTACAATACTATTACTATTACCGGTAATTAAATATTGGATATATACAGTACAGTGGTTTGTTTATAAAATACTGTATATACATTATTATAAAATAAAAGTAATATTAATGTGTCCTCAATACAATACTGTATTACATTACAGAGGTATTAAACTGTTACCAGTAATTAAATATTGGATATATACAGTACAGTGGTTTGTTTATAAAATACTGTATATACATTATTATGAAATAAAAGTAATATTAATGTGTCCTCAATACAATACTATTATTACTATAAAATAAAAGTAATATTAATGTGTCCTCAATACAATACTACTATTACTATAAAATAAAAGTAATATTAATGTGTCCTCAATACAATACTACCGGTACTATTACTGTAAAATAAAAGTAATATTAATGTGTCCTCAATACAATACTACTATTACTATAAAATAAATATATACATTATTATGAAATAAAAGTAATATTAATGTGTCCTCAATACAATACTACTATTACTATAAAATAAATATATACATTACTATAAAATAAAAGTAATATTAATGTGTCCTCAATACATTACTACTATTACTATAAAATAAATATATACATTATTATAAAATAAAAGTAATATTAATGTGTCCTCAATACAATATTACTATTACTATAAAATAAATATATACATAATTATAAAATAAAAGTAATATTAAAATGTCCTCAATACAATACTACTATTACTATAAAATAAATATATACATTATTATAAAATAAAAGTAATATTAATGTGTCCTCAATACAATACTACTATTACTATAAAATAAAAGTAATATTAATGTGTCCTCAATACAATACTACTATTACTATAAAATAAATATATACATTATTATAAAATAAAAGTAATATTAATGTGTCCTCAATACATACTACATTACAGAGGTATTATAGCAAATTTAATGAATTAGGAAAGTCTGTTGATTAAGTGATGATTTAAAGTTAAACAAGTCTGTCAGGTCATCAGTTGAATCAGGACTAACAAGGTCTGTTTGTTGACTGGGTGATAATACGAAGTTCAACAAATCTGTTAGGTCATCAGGTGAGTCAGGTATGACAAGGTTTGTTAGGTCATCAGATGGGTCAGGATTGACAAGGTTTATTAGGTCATAAGGTGAGTCAGGATTGACAAGGTTTGTTTCCTGTAGAGATGATCCAAAGTAGAGCAAGTCTGTCATTTCATCAGGTGATAGAATGTTTAGCAAATCTGTCAGTTCTGTCTCCCAAAGAGGTGATTTAGGTTTGGCTAAGACTGTCTCTTGAACTGGTGATCCTGGGGTAGCTGTCTCAAAAGATGATCCTGAGATGGACACAGGTGATCCAGGTTTGGCTAAGATTGTCTCTTGAACTGGTGATCCTGGGGTAGGCATAACTGTCTCCTGAACGGGTGATTCAGTGTTGGGCGTAGCTGTCTCAAAAGATGATCCTGAGATGGACACAGGTGATCCAGGGTTGGCTATGACTGTCTCTTGAACTGGTGATCGAGGACTGAGCATTACTGTCTCTTCAAAAGGTGATTCAGTGTTGTAATGATCCATCTCCGACAGAGGAGAGGAAGGGTACTGTATCATGGACTCCACTTCCACTTCCACTACCATCTCCTCCACTTCACCATGTAGTTGGTTCATTGTAAACTCAGGCTGTAGGCTTAGACGCCTCATACCAACATAGACGTAAACTTGGTTACATTTACCACCCACTCTGGCACTCGCCCTTACGCCCATCTTGCCCAGGAACCTGCCAAAGTTGACAATGGAGACAACGGGACAGCCATGGTCGGCACAAAACTGCTTGTAGTGGGAGTAGAGTTGAGGTCTGGTAATTTTGTCTTCTGCTCCTCCAGTCATCTCATAATTATCCAACAAAAACAAACTCAGTTCCTTCATTCCTTTACCTCCTTTATCATTAGGCTTACGTTCATACTTTATTCCAACATAGACATATTTCTGGTTATTCCTTTTGCCTATCCTGGCACCTGCCTTCACTCCCAACTTGGCTAGGAACCTTCCAATACAGACAGTGGAGGCTACAGGGTATGAACGAGGCTGGCAGAAGTCAGTATATCTACATACAAGTTCTTCTCTTGACATTCGGTCGTTTACACAGCCGCTAATTGTACATTCATTATCAATAAACTCGTACAAACTTTCTCGGCCGGTAAACTTGTATGCTTTCTTGTTGATCTTCATTGTTGTATCCATAGTGACAAAACTTTGTGACTTTAATCTTATTTTATCACTATTTTATTGACTTTCTTCTTTCAAATATCTTCAGCTTCTGATTTAATGGTTGTTTAATCCTTATAATGTGATAATGGTGCTTCGTGTATTGAATTGCAATGCTTATAACTGGAGTGTATTTGAGTACGTCTGTCAGTTATAAGGTTCAAGGATGCAATGATGTAATACACATGCACACATTCCTTATATAGTCTTTCAGGCGCAGGTGCTGATCATTGTTTAGTCACGTGACTTTATATCATCCAATCAGATTGAAGTATTTGAATTTCAAATGTCCATATTAACCAATCAGGTGCAAGGATTGTGAATTTAAATGTTCATAATTGATAGCCTAGCCAATGAGGTTCAAGAGTTTAAATTTGAACTGAACATTGTGATTGGACAAGACGACTTTGTTATTAGAAAGACAAATAATAATATTTGAGGGTCAAAATAGTAATTTTCCATTCAAATAATACACCAATTAATTTTTAATTAAATAAGGACAAGTTTGATTTGAGTAATAAAGTAAATAAAATCCATTTAATAATTATCAAAGTGAAAAGTGATCCATTAAGTTTAAACCTGATAATCATATAAAAGTTGTATTGCATGTGTAATTATAAATGTTACCTTATTTATTACCTTGTTGGTGTGTAATGACACCGTTTTTATCTTATATCATTGAAATTATTAACCATTCTGGATAGGGACTCTATTAAAATAATTATTGCCTTGGTCACCTTTGGCGGCCATTTTGTAAAATGGCGGCCATTTTACAAAATGGCCGCCATTTTACAAAATGTAAACATGGGATACTTGTCATTGTTTTTCTCTTTGTAGGTTTCTCAAACGCAAGATTCTATCATCTGCATAAAACAAAGGTGTAATACTTAGATAATCATCTTTATAATCCCTATCCAGTTCTAATAGCTTCTTTATTATCTTAAAAGTCACTACTGGTAGTTTAAATATTGTCATTGACCCTGTGCAGCCCTACCTTATCCCGCTAGTCACTGCCATTACAATTTCCTTATTTCCCCCCAATTTTATCTTGGTGTTTTCTCCTTCATATAACTTAGTTATCACGTCTATAGGTTTTTTTATCAATCATATATTTTATTAGCATCTCGACCATTGCTTCTCTCATTACGCTGTCAAAAGCTTTTGGCAAGTCTATTGACACCATTATAATATATACTATACTATATACTATATTATATATACTAAAGGCGGGTTTACACGGGTCAAGTTTTCTCCAGGCAACACGTAATTTTGCTCCAGGCAACAAGTGTTGTAGGCAACATTACTGTTGCCGCCAGTAGGCCTACTGCAACATATACAAACGAGATGGACTCCTCCTCAGAAGATATCTTATCTTATAGTGCATTTATTTACTGGCCCTAGAGGTATTCGAAGCATATCTGAATACTTATTAGTTACCTTATAGAAAGAGAGTGGGGGGGGGAGGAGAGGGTGTGTGTGTGTGAAAAGGATTGTGTACAGTCATAATAACCAAAATAATGAAGATGCGTAATTTAGGTGAATTTTACAGACAATCAATATGTGTGTGGTGTGTTTATTCGTGTATTTGTATGTCTGTGTGTTCGTGTGTATGATTGTAGGCTATGTTTGTGTGTGTTCCTGTATATCAGTGGTTCTTAACCAGGGGTGCGAGGATGCCTAGGAATAATTAAAACAAAATATATTTTTAAATACGCATATAATATTTTTCCAGAAAAACAAAATTGCTTCAGCAGTGTTCTGAGCTAAAGATAAACCTACAACACCTAATTTCCTAATGAAGTGACTTTGTATTTTTAGTATTTTTTATATTTCAGCAATCAGGGGATGCGAGAACTGACTGCTGATTTGAAAGGGGTGCATATATTGAAAAAGGTTAAGAACCACTGAGTGTATATGTATGTGTTCGTGTGTATGCGTGTATGTTTGTGTGTATGCTTTACTGGCGATGGCTATTTTTTTCATTTTTTCAACGTGTATTACCGCTGCCGGGAAGAAAACTCCTACAGTTGGGACTTCCCACAATAGGCTATAGCCGGGAAGGACCCGGTAACACCCATTTCATGTTGCCCCGTGTAATGCTTTTCTATTTCCATATGTATTTTGTATACAGTACCTAAAAATGAGGTTATTTTCTATCCTTCCTCCTGTAGTAAATCCAGCTTGGTTGTCTTTCCTCCAATAATTTTTCTCTATTTGCTTTTCTATGCCATTTCTCAAAACAGCCATCATTATTTTATATCCAATGTTTGTCAGTGCAATGGTCTCTATTAATTTATTTACTTTATATTTTTTTGTTTTGGGGATCATTACCGTATTTGAATGATAGCCTAGGCTTACTGAGACAAGTTCCCTCAATAGTAGCCTGCTATAGTGTTGACAATCATCAATGGCAGGTGTCCTCTGTACATTGTTTATTTATATAGCCTAGGCCTACTGAGACAAGTTCCCTCAATAGTACCCTTGCAGCTATAGTGTTGACAGTCATCATCAACAACAATGTTCTCATTGTACAAAAATTAATGGTTTTATCTCAATTCTCATATGAATGCCATTCTAAAATATTTTATTTAGAGTTTCTTAAAGTTTCTTTTAGTTTAATTAATTAAAAGGATTATAATGATTTTATTCCGTTTTTTTCTTGAACAATAATGCGAACACTTTTAGGCAAATACATTATATTTGGTACATATAATTATAGGATAAAGAATACAACATGGTTTAGAAAAACTACTGTTTTTATTTTATATATATACATTATTAAAACATTCATTATTGATTATGAAGACAATTAAATATAATGAGTCCCCGTTATAAAGAATACAATTATAATAAGCTCTTTAAAATAAGAACACAAATAACAATAATTATATGTTTGGGTAACTTAATACAATAAATCTATAAACAAAATATATACATTATTATAAAATAAAAGTAAAATTAATGTGTCCTCAATATAATATTACATTACAGAGGTACTGTACTGTACTACTATTATTTCAGTAATTAAATAGGCTTACTTGAATACATACAGTGGTTTGTTTATAAAACAAATACTTTATTATAAAATAAAAGTAATATTAATGTGTCCTCAATACAATAGTGCAGTACAGAGGTATTATACTGTAGTGACCACACACACTATGGTCACTCCGGGGTCACCAATGTAGGAAATAACGTATCCCTTACTTCTGGAGGTGTAATATAATAGACTCTTTACAAGGCATGGTTTATTAGAGGTACTGTACACAGGAAGGGGCAGGAGCCACGCAGGTCAGCGGAGTAGGAGCGTAGGTGTGTGGCATAGCGTGGGTGTAGCTAGGGCGCCAGTGAGTCTCCTGGTGGTGCTGCTGCTGCGTGGGTTACTGCTTGTAGGTTAGATGTGGTGACCAGCCAGGGAGAGATGTTCCTGGTGTCTTGGTAGCTGGAGTCTGGGGCAAGAGTGGATTAACTCTTGCCCCAGACTCCAGCTACCAAGCAGTAACCCACGCAGCAGCAGCACCACCAGGAGACTCACTGGCGCCCTAGCTACACTCACGCTACGCCACACACCCACGCTCCTACTCCGCTGACCTGCGAGGCTCCTGCCCCTTCCTGTGTACCGTACCTCTAATAAACCATGCCTTGTAAAGAGTCTATTATATTACACCTCCAGAAGTAAGGGATACGTTATTTCCTACAATACTATTACTATTACCGGTAATTAAATATTGGATATATACAGTACAGTGGTTTGTTTATAAAATACTGTATATACATTATTATAAAATAAAAGTAATATTAATGTGTCCTCAATACAATACTGTATTACATTACAGAGGTATTAAACTGTTACCAGTAATTAAATATTGGATATATACAGTACAGTGGTTTGTTTATAAAATACTGTATATACATTATTATGAAATAAAACTAATATTAATGTGTCCTCAATACAATACTATTATTACTATAAAATAAAAGTAATATTAATGTGTCCTCAATACAATACTACTATTACTATAAAATAAAAGTAATATTAATGTGTCCTCAATACAATACTACCGGTACTATTACTGTAAAATAAAAGTAATATTAATGTGTCCTCAATACAATACTACTATTACTATAAAATAAATATATACATTATTATGAAATAAAAGTAATATTAATGTGTCCTCAATACAATACTACTATTACTATAAAATAAATATATACATTACTATAAAATAAAAGTAATATTAATGTGTCCTCAATACATTACTACTATTACTATAAAATAAATATATACATTATTATAAAATAAAAGTAATATTAATGTGTCCTCAATACAATACTACTATTACTATAAAATAAATATATACATTATTATAAAATAAAAGTAATATTAAAATGTCCTCAATACAATACTACTATTACTATAAAATAAATATATACATTATTATAAAATAAAAGTAATATTAATGTGTCCTCAATACAATACTACTATTACTATAAAATAAAAGTAATATTAATGTGTCCTCAATACAATACTACTATTACTATAAAATAAATATATACATTATTATAAAATAAAAGTAATATTAATGTGTCCTCAATACATACTACATTACAGAGGTATTATAGCAAATTTAATGAATTAGGAAAGTCTGTTGATTAAGTGATGATTTAAAGTTAAACAAGTCTGTCAGGTCATCAGTTGAATCAGGACTAACAAGGTCTGTTTGTTGACTGGGTGATAATACGAAGTTCAACAAATCTGTTAGGTCATCAGGTGAGTCAGGTATGACAAGGTTTGTTAGGTCATCAGATGGGTCAGGATTGACAAGGTTTATTAGGTCATAAGGTGAGTCAGGATTGACAAGGTTTGTTTCCTGTAGAGATGATCCAAAGTAGAGCAAGTCTGTCATTTCATCAGGTGATAGAATGTTTAGCAAATCTGTCAGTTCTGTCTCCCAAAGAGGTGATTTAGGTTTGGCTAAGACTGTCTCTTGAACTGGTGATCCTGGGGTAGCTGTCTCAAAAGATGATCCTGAGATGGACACAGGTGATCCAGGTTTGGCTAAGATTGTCTCTTGAACTGGTGATCCTGGGGTAGGCATAACTGTCTCCTGAACGGGTGATTCAGTGTTGGGCGTAGCTGTCTCAAAAGATGATCCTGAGATGGACACAGGTGATCCAGGGTTGGCTATGACTGTCTCTTGAACTGGTGATCGAGGACTGAGCATTACTGTCTCTTCAAAAGGTGATTCAGTGTTGTAATGATCCATCTCCGACAGAGGAGAGGAAGGGTACTGTATCATGGACTCCACTTCCACTTCCACTACCATCTCCTCCACTTCACCATGTAGTTGGTTCATTGTAAACTCAGGCTGTAGGCTTAGACGCCTCATACCAACATAGACGTAAACTTGGTTACATTTACCACCCACTCTGGCACTCGCCCTTACGCCCATCTTGCCCAGGAACCTGCCAAAGTTGACAATGGAGACAACGGGACAGCCATGGTCGGCACAAAACTGCTTGTAGTGGGAGTAGAGTTGAGGTCTGGTAATTTTGTCTTCTGCTCCTCCAGTCATCTCATAATTATCCAACAAAAACAAACTCAGTTCCTTCATTCCTTTACCTCCTTTATCATTAGGCTTACGTTCATACTTTATTCCAACATAGACATATTTCTGGTTATTCCTTTTGCCTATCCTGGCACCTGCCTTCACTCCCAACTTGGCTAGGAACCTTCCAATACAGACAGTGGAGGCTACAGGGTATGAACGAGGCTGGCAGAAGTCAGTATATCTACATACAAGTTCTTCTCTTGACATTCGGTCGTTTACACAGCCGCTAATTGTACATTCATTATCAATGAACTCGTACAAACTTTCTCGGCCGGTAAACTTGTATGCTTTCTTGTTGATCTTCATTGTTGTATCCATAGTGACAAAACTTTGTGACTTTAATCTTATTTTATCACTATTTTATTGACTTTCTTCTTTCAAATATCTTCAGCTTCTGATTTAATGGTTGTTTAATCCTTATAATGTGATAATGGTGCTTCGTGTATTGAATTGCAATGCTTATAACTGGAGTGTATTTGAGTACGTCTGTCAGTTATAAGGTTCAAGGATGCAATGATGTAATACACATGCACACATTCCTTTTATAGTCTTTCAGGCGCAGGTGCTGATCATTGTTTAGTCACGTGACTTTATATCATCCAATCAGATTGAAGTATTTGAATTTCAAATGTCCATATTAACCAATCAGGTGCAAGGATTGTGAATTTAAATGTTCATAATTGATAGCCTAGCCAATGAGGTTCAAGAGTTTAAATTTGAACTGAACATTGTGATTGGACAAGACGACTTTGTTATTAGAAAGACAAATAATAATATTTGAGGGTCAAAATAGTAATTTTCCATTCAAATAATACACCAATTAATTTTTAATTAAATAAGGACAAGTTTGATTTGAGTAATAAAGTAAATAAAATCCATTTAATAATTATCAAAGTGAAAAGTGATCCATTAAGTTTAAACCTGATAATCATATAAAAGTTGTATTGCATGTGTAATTATAAATGTTACCTTATTTATTACCTTGTTGGTGTGTAATGACACCGTTTTTATCTTATATCATTGAAATTATTAACCATTCTGGATAGGGACTCTATTAAAATAATTATTGCCTTGGTCACCTTTGGCGGCCATTTTGTAAAATGGCGGCCATTTTACAAAATGGCCGCCATTTTACAAAATGTAAACATGGGATACCTGTCATTGTTTTTCTCTTTGTAGGTTTCTCAGAAGTGATTAAGGGGGTGCCGGAATATGGGGACAGGGTTTAGGGGGTGCGGGAAGAGTGGGACAGGCTTGAGGGGGTTTAGGGGGGTGCGGGAGGGGGGTTATGGGGGTGTGGGAATATGGGACAGGCTTTCTACCCACCCCAAGCCTGCCCCCTACTCCCGCACCCCCCAAGCCTGCCCCCTACTATTTGAATATCCATTATTGTATACACCATCTAGTACTATATAGTAGTACCGTAGTAGTAGTAATAGGCTAGTAATAGTAATAGTAGTAGTCTAACCACTGTATTGGGAAAAAACTGTCATTTACAGTATATGGTAAAATCCATTATTGTACACATCATCAGTGACACGTTCAGAAGTATGTAGTAGTGATGTAATTTAGTAGTAGTAGTGGTAGTAGTAGTAGTAGTAATAGTAGTACGGTAGTAGTAAAAGTTCCTTTCAATGGCATTTGACATCTGACAGCTTGGGACCCAGCACCTCCATGAGAGAGAGTGAGAAAGAGAGTGTGTGTGTGGGGGGGGGAGGAGGTAGCGGAGGAGAGTAAGGAGTGAAAGAGGGAAGGTGGGAAGAAAAAGAAATAAAAGGAAAATATAGAATGCTAGAGAGGCAGTTATGGGCTTATGGTCCCCCCTCCCTCCGGCCTCCTCCATCACCCCTTCTCACCTCATTCCTCATCACTCCTCACCTCTCATTCCCTTCACACCCCTCTCAACCTCACCCACTCCACGTCTCTTCCTTCTCACCTCCACTCACACCCCACTCTTCCCTCTCACCCTCCCTCTTCTCTCTCACCCTCCCTCTTCTCTCTCACCCTCCCTCTTCTCTCTCACCCTCCCTCTTCTCTCTCACCCTCCCTCTTCTCTCTCACCCTCCCTCTTCTCTCTCACCCTCCCTCTTCTCTCTCACCCTCCCTCTTCTCTCTCACCCTCCCTCTTCTCACCTCTCTTCCCTCTTCTCACCTCTCTTCCCTCTCACAGCCTCAGTTTATTATACACACACACACTCAAACAACCTTAAATACACACACACACAAACAGCCTCGAGTACACACACACTCAAACAACCTCGAGTAGGCCTACACACACACACAGCCTCAAGTACACAGTCTGAAGTATACTCACATACACACTCAAACAACCTCAAGTATACACACAAACTCAAACAGCCTCAATTACACACACACACACACAGACAGACAGACTCATACGGCCTCAACCTGACCGGAGCCTGCATGAATTAAAATATGTGTCTGCTACAGACTGTTAAGGTGGCCTGCGCAGGTCGAATGATCATATTGGTGGTACAGTATATCATGTGAAATATAGATACATGTATTTCTGAAATATTCATGTAAATAATGAATTACTAAAGATTGCAATATGATGGAAACACACTGAAAAAATAAAAAGTACTATACTGCATACCTTCCAAACAACCACAATACAACATTATATTTTCCATTAACTGGTGTGGAAGTTCTTCACTCTATCCCATCTTCACAGATTGCAGCACTGATCCGACTTCACTACTCTCCCCTGCCACCTGTCCTGGAGGGTGTGCGGTCACTTAGCACAGAGGAGTGGAAAAGGACCCATGCTGAGGGACACTTTGACCTTGTTCCAAGTCTCCAATTTAAGGGATATCACCTCACACTTAACTTGATCATCTTGAGTAAGGGAGCACAGAGTGACAAGGTAACTATAGTACTGTATTATGAATATTTACAGTCCACTGAATCTTACACGGGTGAATATAGGTACAGCACAGTTGCCTGATGTAGTTCGTTAAGTCTGAACTGTGTTAATGTAATGTTGTCACAATTATATAGGTGTTGATTATATTAAAAATATTGAACATAGTATATGACATTTCATACATCACAATATTACCAGATCTGTGGCCTTACTCTACACCTGTCAGGCCTTATTAATTATTTTCACCAGGCAACTGTACCTCTGCTGTACTACCGTATCTGTGAATATAATTATTAAAATTTCCTTTTGTTCATGAGAGAGTAATGCCTATTGAATTCTTGCATCCTTAGACCTGTTTAATTCTGAAAGAAGATGCTGAAATAACAACTGATTCATCAACAGGGATTAATGGTGGCACTTCAGAGTCCAACTGCTTGTGGAGAGGATGTAATGAAGTTTATCAGTAAAGCTAATAACATCCAAATGAGTTGGATTTACAGTATTTACAAATTTTCTCATGGGTAATTATACATGAAAGGAATTAAGAGTTTATTTTTAACTAGGAACAGAAGGATGTAGGAGACACAGAATTTTCAGCAACACACTACCTGGATTTCAGACTTTAAAATCAAAAGAGTAAGATATTAGCAATGCTAACTGTACACAAACACTTGCTGCAGCTTCCACAAACCCACAACATCCATTACACTACATGGCACAACACCCACACATGCCAAGAAACATTAAAACAACACCTAGCACACGATACCACACACAAATACTATCATCTCTTACACCATGCCCACCCCAAACCAATCTCCAGAAACATATCCACACCCAAATCACCGATCAGTCCATCAAAACACTCAAAAACAACACACAGCTACACGCACGACCTCCTGACATCCATCCACCTGACCAGGCTACGATGTGGCCACCACCCGGCCCTTATGACATATCAGAAGAGGCTGGATGAAACCACTGCGGATGCCTGTCCAGGATACAACACAGCACCCCATACTATTAAACACATTATTTGTAATGTAATCTATTTGATGTGTAACTATGGTTAAAGTGTAATGTAATCTATTTGATGTGTAACTATGGTTAAGGTTGTTTGAAGCTCCGGACTATTTGTAATTTGTGGGTAGTTATTCTATTTCTGGTGGTGGTTGTAAATTCGGTTACTGTTTCGAAGCTTCTACCGACCTGTTGAAAGAGTCGGTCAGTTGTAAGCAGGGCAGACGATTAAAGGAAGCAAGCGACACAGGTTGTCTCTCTCTCAGCCCCGCCTCTACAAGCTATCTAGGCCTTCTACGGCGTCGGCACGATGGGGAAAGAAGACAGTACGGACACTCTTACGATGGATCTCCGTCTGATACCGGAGTTTGACGGCGCTGGGCAAGCAGTGGCAGAGTGGCTGGAGAAGTTGGAGCTGGTGTGCCGATTGCGAGGAGTAACCAAGCTAGAAGACGTAGTGCCGCTTCGTCTCACCGGTGGGGCGTTTTCTGTATATCAGCAGCTCAGCAGTACAGACAAAGGGAGCTACGACAAGATAAAAGCTGCCCTCACTTCAGCGTTTGCTGTGGACAAGTTCATCGCCTACGAACAGTTTGTTGATCGGAAGCTGCGCGACGGCGAGTCAGTAGACGTCTACTTGGCAGACCTGCGCCGCCTAGCTGTGCTGTTTGGTGGGATACCTGACGCTGGGTTGAGCTGTGCTTTTGTGGCTGGCCTCCCTGATTCCGCTCGCCACGTTCTCAGGGCCAGCTCGCGACTAGAAGAAATGGATATCCATCAAATTGTGACCCGCGCTCGTGCCGTCCTAGCGGAAGAAAATTTAGGCGCAGGTGCTGCTTCATTCTGCAATCAACCCAGAGCAGCCTCGACAACTGCTGGCGTCTTGTGTCGGGCCTGTAATCAGCCCAATCACTATGCTCGTTCCTGTCTGGCGCGGCGTGGCTGGCGAAGAGGAGGGCGTGGTAACGTGCGCTGTTATGGATGTGGACAGCCAGGACACCTCGCCTCTTCGTGCCCGGGAAACTACGGAGGAGAGGCGGCACAAGCGTCAGTCCCCTCTCCGGACTATCAGTGAATGGCGCGCTACCAGAAAGGCGGCTATTGGTGAATGGCGTGAACTGCGATGCCCTCATTGACACAGGGTGCACAAAGTGTATTGTGCACGCTTCCCTGTGTTCCCAATGGATGAGAGAAAATGTGAGTGTGACGACAGTGAGTGGTGAACGTTATAAGTGCTTAGGGACGAGTGAGGTAGAGGTTCAGTTGCATTCAGGAGGGTCAGTGACTGTGAGCGCGCTTGTGGTGCCCTTCAAACCTCTTAACTATGCCTTTGTTTTGGGTATGAACTGTATAAGGGCCCTTCGTGGAGTGACTGTTAGCTCGTCCAGAAGTGTACAGTTCGGTGTTGAGGACTGTAAGGCTTCGGCTGCTGTAGTAACTACAGAAACAGTTACTATTGACGAGAAGGACTTTAAACTGGTTTATGACGAGCAAGCTAACAAGTGGATTGTGTCGTGGAAGTGGCGCGGAGACGGGGCCGCGCCGTGGCTAAAGAACAGTGTTTTAGAGTATTCGATACCTCGTGTAGCTCGACAAGAGTACGAAAATGAGTTGTGTCAGTGGATACAGGACGGCTGGTTAGTACCGTATAACGAGAGGGCTCACGGTCCAGTCAAAGGGACTATTCCTCTGATGGCTGTGGTGCAAGAAAATAAGAAGAAAGTGCGTCCTGTGTTGGACTTTCGGGAACTGAATTCATACGTTGACGTGCATACAGCCGAGGCAGATATTTGTGCGGAGAAACTCAGAGAGTGGCGCCGGCGCGGTCAGAAGGTTGCTCTCCTGGATCTACGTAAAGCGTACCTTCAGATCCACGTTCACCCCTCACTGTGGTCGAGTCAGACAGTAGTGTTCCGGGGCCAAAGGTACTGTCTGACGAGACTGGGCTTCGGGCTAAATATAGCGCCGCTCGTCCTGAAAAAGGTCCTTGGCACTATTCTCAGTTGGAATGAGATAATTGAACAAGCCGCCTCGCCATACTTGGATGATATTTTTGTGGACGAAGGTATTGCGACCGCAGCGGAGGTTGAGGCTCACCTACACCACTACGGTCTGACCTGCAAGCCGGCTGAGCGGGTGTCTGAAGGCTCCCGTGTGCTCGGCATCAGAGTCTGGGGGGAGCACAATGTCCTGCGGTGGAGGCGTGACAACATGGTGTGTGAAATGCCAAACAAGCTGACAAGACGTGCTGTATTCTCAATCTGCGGACGACTGACAAGTCACCTGCCAGTGTGCGGGTGGTTAAGAGTGGTGGCGTCTTATATGAAAAGACGCGCCAACGCCACCACTGCTTCCTGGGGTGATGATGTCGACCCCAGTCTGCATTCCATGCTTGCCGAGACACTGAAGAGAGTGGAGGAGTGTGATCCCGCTCGTGGACGATGGGATGTAGTAGGAGACGAAGCCACAGTATGGGTTGATGCCAGTTCCCTGGCTATGGGTGCAGCCATAGAGGTAAATGGTGAAGTTATAGAAGACGGGTGTTGGCTACGCAAAAACGACTGCTCCCACATCAATCTCGCCGAGCTGGACGCTGTCGTCAAAGGGCTCAACCTTGCCATTTCTTGGAAGATGAAGAAGCTGACCTTGATGACAGACTCGCAGACTGTGTGCCATTGGATCGCGGATACTTTGTCGGGGAAAGCACGTGTGAAAACAAAAGCTGCTTCAGAAATGTTAATTAGAAGGCGACTGGAGACTGTGAAAACCATAGTTGCTGAGTACTGCCTGAACTTGAGTGTGAAGTATGTGCCATCCGCTGAAAACAAAGCCGATACACTCACCAGGGTACCGAAAAAATGGCTTTGTCGTGAGACTGAACCGCTGGCATGTGGAGCGGTGACAGCAATCTCTGAAGATGACCTCGCAAAAGTCCACGAAACCGCTGGGCATCCAGGAATCAGGCGCACCTTGTATTTCTGCAGGCGAGTGTACCCAACTGTTCAACGGCGGCAGGTGCAGAGTGTCGTTCGTGCATGTCAGCAGTGCCAGTCTCTCGACCCAGCACCAGAAAGATGGGAAAAAGGGAAGCTGGGAGTCTCTGAAACCTGGAGAAGAGTCAGCATGGACATATGCCACGTTAAGAACGAACACTACTTAACCCTCATCGATTGTGGCCCTGCACGTTACACCATCTGGAGGAAAATCCGTCGTCAAGATACTGCAAGTGTTCTTGATCAGCTGGAGTCTGTGTTCTTCGAACGGGGGGCACCTGAGGAGCTTCTAACTGATAACGCGACAAGTTTTCGCAGCAACATGTTTTGTACTTTTGCCAGTCGCTGGGGCATGGTAGTTAAGTATCGCTGTGCGAATGTTCCTTCCGGGAACGGCATATCTGAGCGGTGTCACAGAACTGTGAAGACCATACAAGCACGGAAAAACTGTTCAGTGGCGGAGGCAGTTTACCGCTACAACACCATGCCAAAAGGGAATGATTCTGACACTGCCCCTGCCAACCAGATATTTCGATATGAAGTCAGGTTGCTTGACATCGACAAAGTGAACGAGGAGCGTCCATTAGCAGTCCACCAAAGCCACTACAACGTTGGGGATCGCGTATGGATAAGACACCCCAGCAGGCGTTGCAACATGAAGAGTTTATTGGGCACGGTGACAAAGGTGGTATCAGCTCAGAATGTGGAGGTAGATGGCATGCCCCGTCACGTCCGTGACCTGAGAGTGGTGGCCATGCCACCGTCTCCACTCGTTCAGAACCCATTGGCTACGGACAAGCAGGGTGTGGCGGCCGAGGATAACGAGCTGCCGATTGTCATCAAAATCCCTGGGAGAGAGTCAGAGAAGAGCGACGACCAACACTCTGATGATGACGATGGGCCAGGACGACTGCTGCCTCGTCGGGGCTCACGAGAGCGCCGACCAGCTAGACCATTCCAATATAGTGATCTAATTTAGGATCAGGGGGGAGTGTAATGTAATCTATTTGATGTGTAACTATGGTTAAAGTGTAATGTAATCTATTTGATGTGTAACTATGGTTAAGGTTGTTTGAAGCTCCGGACTATTTGTAATTTGTGGGTAGTTATTCTATTTCTGGTGGTGGTTGTAAATTCGGTTACTGTTTCGAAGCTTCTACCGACCTGTTGAAAGAGTCGGTCAGTTGTAAGCAGGGCAGACGATTAAAGGAAGCAAGCGACACAGGTTGTCTCTCTCTCAGCCCCGCCTCTACATTATTGAAGACTGCAATACACACAACCACACTCGCCAACAACACAACATACACTCTCTGAGGGCACTGTGGGAAAGCCCGGTTCAGGCCATGACCTTCCTCAGGAGCTCGGGGCTGCTCGGCCAGACAGCTTGAGGAACTTCAACAACTGTACAGTACACAAAATTGTGTTAGGAGTGTGCAACTGTTGGGTACACAAGAAATGTAGTGGTTTGTCTGGTTGGCTGCAAGACCTGCTGAACTTGGAATGTCTTGTATGTAGAGACAATCAAGTTATGATTGTGAGACCCTGGTCTGTGATGAATTTTTATATTTTCTGTGAAGGAGGTGGAGCAGAGGAAAGTTCCATTTCCATGAAGAGTTTCTCTTTTCAAATTAAGGGTAGAATCTATGCTGCTTGTGTGAGGAGCATGATATTTTGTTGGAGTGAAACTTGGCCAGCAAAGGTGGAAGATGTAAAGAAACTACTGTAGAATGGACAGAGTTGTTAATGTCCAGATGGATGTCCTTTACTTTTCTAAATGACAGAGGAGATGGTACAGACCTGCTTGTTATGTTTGGTATCAGAAGTATGGGGACACATAGTGAGAACAGAAAATAGTGTTACTTAAGGTGGTAGTATACTGTTGGTAAATCTGGAGCAACTGATTCCTGCAAACTATTCCAGGCAACAGGCCACCATTAATATTGTTATCGTGGTCCTGTTTCCTGGCATACTTTGGAAGAATCAAGGCACTCCAATGTACCAAAAGTATACTATCCCCTTAATCATGGTACAGTTTTTCTCCAATAATGTATCCATTCTTGATCAAGTACTTGTGAACCATTGTCATAAGCAATGAAGGTTCTTTCTAGAATATTCCTTATTTATTTAAGAAAGCAAAAATAATTAATTATATGCAGTATGACTGAACCATAACTATTGTTACTATGATTTACAGAATTGTTGTAATAAGGAGGAGGATAACAGGGTATTGGAACTTTTAAAGGAGACCCCACAATTATCTTCCTTGCATATGGCAGCGCACTCTCATCTTTCATTCACCCTGCCGAAGAAGGTAAACAAAATTTAGTGTGTTATAGTCATTATTACATTTTGCTTCTGTACACATTAGCAAGGTTGCTGATGAAGCTATGACTCTAGGACAAGGTGGTCCCTCCCTTGGTATTAGCCAGAATGAATTATACTACAGTACTGTACTTTCTTCACTACTGTATCTGTTTATGAGCAGTGAATTTCTCCTAGCCACTTTTTGGTAATGATCAGTACCTGTACTGTTTCCTTTAAGTTTTATTTATTTATTTTTTCAATGTGGAAGGAAAATAATTATTTACCAAGACTGTATAGTGTGTGACTGTAGTGAGTGTGGACTGTAGTATACTGTATTTTATTTATTTGTTTGCAGACAAAGGAAAAGTAGTTTAGTCTTAACTTGAGCATGTTTCTTGTTGTATATTGTACAGTATATAAACAATTGCCAATTTAGACTGTGAGTACAACTGCCTGTCTTCTTTCAGGTTCAGTCAGGTTTGAACCACGCAGGATGTCCAGTGAATCAACTTGACGAGCAGGCAAAAAGAAAGGTGGAGGGAGAAGCCAGTAATGAATTATTACAATAACTTTTTCTCGTACCTGCCCCACCTTACTGTCTATCATCTTTAAAATATCCAGTCATTCCTGGTAAGTTAAAATGGTCTGGTAAAGTAGCAACATACTGTATGTACAGTATATTGATTTAGATTTGTTTATTAATACAATACTTTGCCATTCTGAGGGGTATTGTAAACAATAATATGAGCTGGACTACCAGTATCCATAGGGAACTAGACCCTCAGTCTTTTCCTTGTAAATATATAGCCAGAGAGCTTACACTACTGTACTGTTCAGAGGTTATTTTTTTAAATGGAGCAAGGTAATATTCATCATAATTGTTTAAAATCTGTATCTCAAGGTGATAAATATTCAAAATATAAAAAGAGTTGCCAGTACTATTCCAACAGACTGATCACTGATATGTAGCAGTATCCTTTCAGTGCATATTTGGTGTACAGATGAGTTAATAAAGCGATTCAGCCATCAGATGATGAGGATTATCTGGTGATATTTGAAATTGTATGGCCGTTGTCTTGGTAAAGTAATAGGCATAAAGTGTTAGCCATTTTCAAAAGGTTGATTGGAATATGATTGAACCATTAGGCCTTAAGGAGAGTACTGGTGTTATAATTTTAGTCAGAGAAATATGTCAAAGTTATCAGCCATTGTTGAAAAGTTAATTTTATTTCATTAAATGAGTACCGTCAGCTGTTTTTGCTGGCAAATTAGAGGCTACTGATTCCTCCATACTGTACCATAAAACAGCACACATGCTGAGGGAGTTTATGTCATAATATAGTTTGGATGATTCAGTAGAATCCAATTCATTCACATTATATAGCACCTTAGGCCTAATAGAGATATCTGTGAAGGACAAAATTTAAAGGAAGAGGATTTATGCTCCCTCTGACTCCTCTGGTCATGGAATGTAAATAAAGCTGACTTACAAGTGTAATTGAAGGCTGGAGGAAATTAGAGTTTCAGTACTGCAATACAGTATTTGCCATCACTCTATTTTCAATTGGTCAGAGGCTCCTGAATTAGAATAACTGAAGGAGGGACTGATAAGTATACTCAGTAAATTGGGTCACTCTTACATGCTTACAGTATTTATGCATCATTAAAATTCATATCAACCTTATACATTACTTTAATTTTACTTGGTTGCTGTTATTATTACATTCTGTAATTTTTTTCAGACCAGAGACAGCAGTAAGCAGCACAGAATGGCCTGAGTACTTGGCACTTGTGAAATAAGATGCAGATATGCAGAAAGCAACACAATCTCGACATAACTCAGGTAAAATTGGCAGCATTTTTAGACAACAGTGGATATTAACAAAACAGTCCTTGTCCCTTGTTACACCACTCAGAAATTGGGGCTTGAGGCTGGGCTACCTTGTCTGGATCCTCTATGGGAGGGCACCAAATCATTACTCTTGTGGATAGGACATGAGTGGAAAACTTTCTAGCTACCTCAGAAGGACTTGAAACAAGGCAAGATTGCCAGACTCGGGGCTGCATCCAAGACCACCATTAGACCACCACCCACTCTTATCAGCATAATATAGATACAGTATATATTTTTTTATAATACACTATGGGTTAAGTAGCCTACAATTTTTTTTGTCCCATATACAACTCTTAAGCTATGAAAAATGTATGGTTGTGCATCCAGCTACGTCAACTTGTTTAGTGTGAAAAGAAAACTACCATATGTAAACTGTTTACTAATGCTTTTAAATTATCTGTTATTAGGAGTTACTGATTGTCAGAAGTAATAGAAGCTATGTTTGCAACTGTACTGTTTTGTACTATATTCATGTATGCTGTAATTTCTTAAATTTTGAATACCGGTAGTGTAGTCACCCACTGCACCTTAACTGTCCTTCCTTTCCTTGTTCTTCCTTCAGTACTGTACAGTACTACTCTAATAACCTTTCTTTTTATCTCCTCTGGTAGCATATACTGTATCCCTAGAGGTCCTCAAGTCTTGTGCGTATTGTACTTATGATTTAAATTCCTGATTCTGAAGGTGACTTATTGGGTGGACTGGCTCCTCCCCCTGGATGCTCTACATCTTACCAAACTCTTCACCAAGAGTGGCCAACCTATTGAGAAGATTAGGCGCAAGATGATAAAACATAGTAAGTGTGTGTGTGTACAGAGTCGGCAGCAAAAGTCCTGTTGCCACATCTGCCAAGTCATGAAGTACAGTATGGAAACATCAGCTTCACAGGCTCATAAATTGAAAAACCAGAAATTTACCAATTTGCCCTCTGGATATTATAAATTTGCATTTGTAAATGTGAATTGTTTGATGCTTATCTATACTATAAATAGCAAACCGTCTCTGTTTGTCCGCTTATAACTTGAAAATGGTGACACCTACATCTAAAACCCATCACCAGGCGAAGGTTTTGGTATGACGTAACATGACGTAACATGTACAGTTGGACACAGGAATTGTGCTACAGCCAAGGTGAAATATACTTATCCCATTTGAGTAACCAGTGTCTATTATCAGGTACAGTAGTTGCTTTTTATTACCATCCTCAATACTGACTTCTGCCCCTGGTGTCTCCTATTTGGCACTAAGGAACTTGATATTGGGAGAAATTGACCATCTTTCACTTGGGCTATACCTCGAATTCCTGTGTCCAACTGTACGTACTAGCGGAAGTACCCGGCGTTGCCCAGGAAAGACGTCTATATGAATAAGGACTAAGGAGACATTTTATTGTTTAGTGAGTACCTTTATTTAACTATTATCTTATTGAGAGGTGTTTTCATTGATATACAGGCAGGACCATTATAACAGTTAGACGTTTGCTTTTTTATGGTCATGATATGTCTCGGTAAAATGTTTTAATAAAAGCAAACGTTTAACTGTTATAATGGTCCTGACTGTATATCAATGAAAACACCTCAATAAGATAATTTCATAAAGTTGCTTGCTAAACTGTAAAATGTCTCTTTAGTCCTTATTCACATAGACATTTTTCCCGGGCAACGCTGGGTACTTCAGTTAGTTAATTATATTCTCCTTCTAGAAGAGGTGACACAACTTTTTCTGCCAACTGTACACATGCATGAGTACATCAAAGGCATGTATGTTGATGATGAGCTGATCCCCAAGTCAGAAACTTATCATATGTGATCTTTATGCAAATCCATCAAGGGTTTTGGATATAATCCTCAATATTTTTGGTCAATATAAAAACCACAGTCCATATGTACTGGTGATGTTAAGTTATTTATAGCGTACGTTGTTCATAAATACCAAACTATCTTTGCAGCTTCAACTGGCTAGTACCCATTCAAAATCAAATCATCCCTGGAAAAGGTGAAGCTGGTTGCCTGGCCCGAGGCCCTTTATGCCCAGCATCACGGCATCTAGTAAGTCAACAGATTTTGTTACTTCAGCCTATCATAAGCCAATGTTCTCATTTGCAATAGCTATTAAATTATACATCATTGAATTCTCATGTCATGATTCAAATATTCTGAGATAATCATTGGATTATCATCATACTTATAGCCTATATGTACTGGTCTTGTACAGGTTGTAAAATTATTCAGCAACCTTACAGCACGATACATTATGCCACGGCACATGAGGCATTCTGAACCCTTATCCATGCTGTCTGTAACATTGGTTATAGTGAGATCGTGTACATTAGTTACCTTGACCACAGTGATTGTAGGAAAGGGTACTCTATTACTTAAACTTCTATCTTCTGTCTTCCCAAAAACTTTCAGAGGTTTGAAATTTTAGTTTATGGTTACTCAGGCATACTTTAATATAGTTTTGCCTTAATGGCTATCCTACAAATATTCATCATAACCTGCTCTGATTAAAATGATAAGATGTACATAATATCATAAAAATTCAGTACTAAACTATATAAATTATCTGATGTTCCAGGTGTCTTGAAGAAATGTAGTAGTGATGACTGTTGTGCTGAGTTCTGTTAACTTTGTCATACACACATCCAACACTTTTTCCATATGAATTTGAATGAACTCTTGCACATATTGAACTTAGGTAAATGGTCTTGGTCATCTCCTAATGGGATGTTTTCTGGAGAGATAAAATTGTCTACAATTGATTGATTGATCACAGGTTTTTTATAGTGAACATTACAATTCACTTTCATTCTTTATTATTTTCCAGCTACAATGTTAATGTCTCAGAGGTATGAGAAGTTTATAGAAATCTGCAACAAAGTCAAGAATCGTTTCATTCACCAAGAAACTGCAGCTACTTGCACCATCTTCCAGGACAAAGATGCTGCTTATGTTACAGTTGCCTCTCACAAACCCACAAGGTAAAGCATTAAATTTGGTATTTTCCTGACAGCTCCTCCTCTGTGAACTTGTATAAAATTCTGTAAATACCATTAAAGAAGGGGGAGGGGAGGGCTTGACCAAGTAAGGAGGGAGTGATTGAACAGGGAAAGATGGAGACTCTTCTGCCGTGGCCACCCCCTTTGGGGGAGTTCCCGGAGGGAGCGAGGCGTCAGAGCTATCTATCTATCTATCTATAGCTCTGACGCCTCGCTCCCTCCGGGAACTCCCCCCCAAGGGGGTGGCCACGGCAGAAAAGTCTCCAGTCTTCCCTGTTCAAATACTCCCTCCTCACTCGGTCCAGCCCTCCCCTCCCTCTCATGTTTCTCTCCTTTACATACTCTTCCACTCTGTTCTGCCATCTTACTGGTGGTCTGCCTCTCACACCACATCCCACAACTTCACTTCCACACACCCTCTTTACAAACTCCTCACCTCTCATTCTCTCTACATGTCCAAACCACCTCAGAGTATTACGCTTCACTCTCTCAACCATTCCACACTCAATACCAATTGCCTTCTCACTCATACCACATCTATTATACACACTCTCACCATTAAAGAAGGAACTCTTTCATGGATTTCAACATTTCTTACCCCATCAGTTCTTCACCAGGGATTGTCACATGGTATGCTAATAACTTATAAATATATATATTTTTTTTAGCAAGGATGGTACCAAGCCAGACACAAGTAAACATCAGGAAGCAAAGACGACCACGAGTAGAGGCATGAAAGCCTAAGGAGTGAGTAGTGGAGAAGATATAGAAAATGTTAGCCTGAGAAGTGGTCACAGTGCCAGGTTGGTTCAGATTGCTACCAGAAGATTGCCACGCAAGCATCCCAGCAAACCAGGCAGGCCCAAGAGGTACAGATGTAACTAACTTTGTTGTGTCTATATTATTTATAACTGATGCCTTTCTGCCATGGCCAAGGGTCTTGTCTCTCAGTTGCTGGCCAAGGAGTCAGTTCCCAGAAGGGTACGATAACTTATTTAATTTATTTTCACTGCATTGAATAACAAATTATATTCAAAGTTTCAAATGAACATTTTCATGTTTATTATTGACTTTAACTAAAGAAAAAATATTATGACATTAGCTGTTAGCCACTAATTACTAATTATGATACTGTATTATCCAGTACAGTACTTACAGAATACGGTATATCTCTGATTTTACTTGTAGGTCTCCGAAAAAAGTTGGAAGTGAGCAACCAAGAAAGAAGTCAAGTTTGGCAGACATTATGAAACCTCCTGACCTCCTCCAGCCAGCCCAAACCAGAGGAGCATCAGTCAGAGCTAATGCCGAGACCAAGCGAGTTCCCAAGCCAGCAGATCTTAGTTATGTCCATAAACAGGTGAGAAAAAATAAATATTAATTATTGTTCTAAAGCCTCGCTTTCTCCAGAACCTAGTTTTCGGTTTTCCCTGTTCCAGTATTCCTCTCCTCCCTCCATCAAGCCCTCCCCTTCCTCACATTCCTCTCCTCCCTCATGTACTCTTCCACCCTGTTCACCCATCTAATGGGGGTCTATCTCTCACACCAGGGCCCTCAACTTTCACTACTGTACAGTTTCTTTGTAAAATCTCCACTTTGTATTCTCTCACATGTCTAAATATTACATTGCACCCTCTCAACCACCTCACACTCAACACCATTTGCCTTCTCACCCAGCCCATACATCTCATTGCTTTCCCCATCCCACCTCGTCTGGCCACATTTGTATTACATACAGCCATGCTTTTATCCTGTCCTTGTTTACTAAAGGTTGCAGCTCCTAATAATAATTGCCATAATAGAGTCAGTAATCATGTTCATGTACATATTAAAGTGCATTTTTTTTCTATATTTCTCATGCATTAGTGAGGTGTCAGTGAGCAACAAGCAGGAAGACTCTCATGGTGGCAGATGATTTGTGAAGCAGGTGTTAGTAATTAGGCAGTTAATGGAGAAAGCCTGTGTAGAGGATAAGAAATTGTTTATGTCTTTCATGGATTTAGAGAAAGCTTATGATAGAGTGGAGGTTTGTGAATGGAGTAAAGAACTTCCATAATGATAATGTGGCTTGTTTGAAAATAAATAGACTTCAGTGACTGGTTTCCAATTTGTTGGAGTGCTGGAAGGATGTGTGATATTACCCTGGTTCAATGTATAATAGGATGGAGTGATGAAAGAGGTTAAGGCAAGAGTACTGGAAATCTTGCAGAGTGGAGAAAGGTGGTCTATTTTGAACTTGATACAAACAGATGATGCGAAGTTATTGGCATACTGTACATTGAAAGGGATCTAGGGATCTCGTGGAAAGTTTTGAAAATTTGTATGCATGCCACTTTTTAAAGATAAATGTGATTACTGTAAAAGCCTAGTGATTATAGTGGAGAAGGGGAGTCAATGTGTAACATGCAATTGGATTTCTCAGGATATTATGTCCCTCTCTGTGTTATATCCTCTTTCATATTTTCATCCCAAGCCCAAAAGCCCCATCCCCTCCCCCTTGATGAGAGGGAAATAGGCTATTGATGATGTTGAGTCCAGTATTGAGATTTAAAATTTTACCATCTTTGTGGAATGTATCTTGTACTTAATATTTTTCAGAAACTGAGAGTGGCTGTTGTTGAAGCTCTGGAGAAGGAAGGTATGAAGATGAAAGCAACATTCTTCAAGGTATGCTTTAACAAGTTGTTTACAGTGTGCCGACCCTTTGCACTCGATGTTATTGGCCAGGGCTCAACTAGTAAGAACTTGGAAAAGATTGCCAGGGCACACGTCAAACAGGTAATCGAGTTTGAGAGACGGAAAAACAGGAAATAAGTACAGTACAGTAAAAGTCCTGTAATCCGAATGGCAGGGGACTGAAGGTCATTCGGACTATTGGTTGGACCTCTAAATATGTACAAATATGGAAAAAGAAACACACAAATTATAGGATTACTTTAATTTCAACCAGTAATACTGCACATAGAAGTGTTACATTGATCATAAACAAGCTCTTGCAGTCGACACGAGTTGTTTCACGGTTCATACGTCATCCATTTTCTCATTGTTTACATATATAGGCTCGGGACTGTCAGGCTGCTCTGAACTCTCTGATATAGTGTCAAGCCTGGGATAATCTTGCGATGAATTCCCTTCTTTCCTGTTCATATTATTGAACAGGTCTCGTATGTTAGCCTGCTTAACAGCCTGTGCTCTTTTTGTGTGAAAGTCATTACGTAGAATGTGGAAGTTAATAACTTCAGCTCCTTTATAGTTCCTATTTTGTTCAACAAATTTCACCATACCATCAAAGTAGGCAGCAGCATCCTTCCACGTAATTTTGACCTCATCTGGCACTTCTTCCTCTCCTTCCTCCTCCTCGGGCTTGGCTGGCTCTATGATGCTATTAATTATGGCTTCATCTGTAAGCTCTTCCTCACCCTGTAAGTCTGCGTCAACGTCCAACCACTCGGCGATATCATCAGCAGTCATTTTCATGGGGTCATCTGATGGCACACTGGACATCACTTCCATGATGTCTTTGGCTACATTTGATCGCCCATTAAAACCAGCGAATTCCTCGTCTTCTTCGTCACCATAGAACATGATTTCTCCATACAGTTTCCTCCATGAACGCCTGAGTGTTTCCTCTTTTACGTTTTGCCAAGCCAGGGCAACATTGAAGATGGCATCTTTGATGGTGTATGATTTTTGAGAATCCTGGACTGAGAAATCAGAATCGATCAGCTTGCGTGAGAATGAAGTTTTATAAGACAGTTTCATATTCTAACATACCCCTTGGTCCATGGGCTGAATGAGGCTGGTCACATTTGGTGGAAGGTAGGTAGCAAAAATATTCCCCGACATGAGTTCATGGACAGGTGGATGTGCTCTACAATTATCAAGCAGTAGGATTGTCTTAGAGTCCTCTGGGAGTCCTTTCGTCTTAAAAAATGCCTTCACTTCAGGCACAAAATGCTTGAAAAACCATTCCTTGAATAACTGGGCCGACATCCATGCGTTACTCTGGGCATCATAAATGACTGGGAGTTTGGTGCCGAGATTCTTAAATGCCCTTGGTTTTTTATACTTGCCAATGACAAAAAGTTTGCACCTGTATGAACCCGAGGCATTGGCACACAACAAAACAGTTAATCTCTCCTTGTTCATCTTGAAGCCACTAGCACTTTTCTCCTTGTGGCCAACCAAGGTACGAGTGGGGATACATCGCCAATATAAACCCGTTTCATCAGCATTGAATATTTGATCAGCTGTTAGGTTATGTTCTGCTATCAACTGAGAAAAACTTTGTGAATATTTTGTGGCAGTCTCATGGTCAGCAGATTCTTTCTCCCCAGCCACATCTATCACCCTTATTCCATGTCTAAGCTTAAAATTACGAAGCCAGCCATCTCTAAATTTTATGTCTGTTTCAATATCCATATCACTACAAAACTGCTTAGCCTTTTCCGTTATCATGAGACCCGAAACTGGCTTACCCTGCGCACGTTTGGATGTAAACCACGTGTACACAGCCTCATCCAGATCTTCTAATTTAGGCTTCTTCATAGTTTTTCGAATGTCACTACCCATCATTGATTGTCCAGAAGCTACAAATCTTTGCAAATTTGTCTTCGCTTTGATGATATTGGAGATAATTGAGGCCCCAATGTTAAAATCTTCCATGATTTTCTTTCTACTTTCACCACCCTCAGCTCTCTTTATCACCTTCAGTTTATCAGTAATAGTCAATGTCACATGTTTCCTTTCACGATTTTATTACTGTTTCTTATTGTACAGGGTGTAGGAACCATTACTATTTACCTAAAGCAATTTTGGGATGCAAAAATATACACTGTAGTGGAATATACGATGCGTTGATGCCGACCGAACACGCTCACGGTTAACACCACGGTGGTTAAAACAAGACTGGAGCCACGAGTGGAGTGGCGTGACTCACAGGTCAGCGCGGGACAGCCACGGTCACCCTTTGTGTGTGTGTTTATATTTAGTATTTTTTACCGCCATCGCCAAAAATTCGGACTATTGGGATTTTCGGAGTATCCGTGGTCAGATTAACGGACTTTTACTGTACTCTAAATCTTAGAAATCAAAATGTATGTACAAATAGTTCGTCAGCAACTTTCAGTCATGATTTGCTAACTAAAGCTAGATTTGATGCACTTATTTCCTATGTCCCACCAACTCCTACCCTGAGTCACCATTCCACCATCATCTACCCCAGATGCCCATTTTGTGATGGCTCTTTATATCCCAGAGTTAATATTTTTGGATCCATACATCTCAAGCAAATTGAATTGACAGGGGAAAGTAATGAACACAAATTGAACCCCACGGCACATAAATCTAATGTAAAGGAAGAAAATGTGACAATCATTTAGCCACATCGCCAGTGTGGAGTTTGACCAGAGTCGTTATAAGACTTGCTAATCAATTTCTGTGATAGACATAATTATAACTTCTCGAACACAATTTAGATGCATGACAATATTATTTGTAAAATGTTATACAGAATAGCATATCGACAATATTTTCAAGTATAATTTCAATATCTTGTAACACTAAAGCAAAATGTGTTCCTTAGTAAATATATGTGTATACTGTACATTGCAGTATTCATCTACAGTAATTATATTTTGAATGCTTCATTAGGTTTTAAATTGATTAATCTAACAATTTTTGTGGAGTAGTACTAGGCATAAGTTTATTTATTAACCTTCCTTTAATAATGTACTGAACTGTATACAGTAATATGTAGTGAGAATGGCAGGGAATTGTGTGCTTGACTGCCAGATATTTTGCAAAATGAGTGAATTTATTTATTTTTATCTGTACTCATTGGATGGTCTGACTTCTACTTGGTACATAAACTGTATGAAGACCTTTTTTTATATTACACAGTATTGGAGTATGACAAACATACACAATCAAAAAAATAACGAGCCATAGTGTTAAACAATAAGCACAAATTTTTATGTTCCTATACATGCAAAATAGAGCTTAGAGCCTTAGAAAAATAGATGCTGTATTTATTGGGTTTTCATGTATAATTACTAATCCTGTTATACTGTATGTTAAACTTTATTAATTTCTGTTTCATGTTTACAGTTATTTCTATCCCTCTGTGCCCAGAGAGAAGGAAAGCCAAAGATGACAGGGATTTGTAACTAAAATTAAAAAATTTCCAGATGAAATTCAATTTAGTGACAGACTGTAAGCTCGTTGAATTACCCAACCTTGTTTGTTCCCCAGCTACAATTCAGGGTTATTTTATTATTTTCACAGTTTGTGATTGTAGATTTAAAGAGATTGAATTTACACACCAGGATATAAATATATGAGTCCCCTATGTCAGTGAGTGTTAAAGAAGAAAAATATATAATAGCTATCCCAGATTTATACGTAACTAGAGCCCGGCAGCAGGCATGCTCACTGGTGGCCTCAGAGGTCAACAGGACCATATTAAAAACATTCCTCATGAAAAGTTAAGCCTATGATCCAATTTTGGTGCAGTTTGGTTAGCTACATACAATTGCATATGACAGTCACAAATATTTGTATAATGATAAAAACTTCTCATATTATTGCATAAAGTACTGTTTAATACATATTTCTGTTATCACAGTGAAGTAGAATGACTAGAAGGCAAAATATATTGAGAAGAATAAAGGAAAGTGCAGTCTCCTGAATTAATTTGTATCTGATCTGGACTAGTTCAGCATGTATCACTGTTTGTAGGGACATTTTTATCACACTTATCTTCTTTATTAATTAATAATAAAAGCATATCTCTTCACCATATATATATAGAGAGAAAAACTTTCAACTTAAATCCTACAGAAAATACTGTTCAACTCGTGTCTCTGGATGTTAAACTAGGAGGTAATTTTCACACAATTGTGTTGAGTAACAATTATACTGATATATTTACCTGTAGAGACTGTTAGTGATAGAACTACCTACTAAGAGATCCCTGCAAATCTTATGCGTTTGTTTAATGGGGAACTGGACTTCAGAATCTGAAACTTGCAACAATTACTGTTCAGTCATAAGAGGACTACCCTGACAAAGCAGTCACTTAAGGCTTACCAGGTAATATTTAACTAAGCTTAATGCATATGTACACTCATTATATAATTAAAATTCTAACTGTATATAAATAGAATAACTATACCATACAGTCATGTAGTCTCCATGGGTTTATACTACTGTACAGGTCTCCCTCGTTATTCGTAGCTTCGATATCCGAAATTTCGGTTTTATGACGTTCATGAATTGATACCCTAATATCGTTATACGGACTCGGTTTTACGAATTACAGTACTGTAGTAAAATTCCGAAGACCACGCCACCCACCCCGTACAGAATGTAAACAAACGCGACGCATCTAGCACTTCTTTTTGGCAACCCTAGCGCCACCCAAGCTTAGCGGCCACCCTTGGAAACACATTCCCGCCATATCTTCACTTGTGTTTGTTACTGCGGCAGTGCCACACGTGTTATTTCTGTGCTTGTGAACTTTTGAAAACTTTTGTGATGGCTTCTAAGCGACCTGCCATTTCGGATGGTAATTTCATCATTCTTCTTTTCTTATCAGTGGAAATAGGCCTACCGGGGAAACCACTATAAAAAAATAACGCGTCTGTAAACACTTACCTCTTGGGTGGCGTGGAAAAGTGTTATTTTTCTATCTATATAAGCTAAAATAGTGCAAATATTCGCGGTCATGGAACGCATCTATTTAATTCCCATTAAACCTTAACTTCGATATCCGAAATTTCGATATACGAATAGATTTTCGCGAACGTAACCTCTTCGAATATCGAGGGAAGCCTGTACTAAAAATAGGTAAAAGACTGAATAAAAAGGGTCGAGTTGTCATTCTTAGAATTGTGTACAATAGTAAAATGTTACAGGACATAATGATGAAACTAAATTATGTAATGATATACAGAATTCTAGTGAAAGAAGAGAAATGAAAAGGATTATTAGAGAGAATGTAATTATTTGAACCAATATTAACAGAAATAGTTCTGGTAGTGAATATAGAAGTGGCAAGTAAGAGAAAGACACAAACAGTACTCACAGAACATCCATATATGTACTGTATAATGATATTAACAATAACTTTGGTGTAGAAAGAAGAGGAAAAGAGTCTAGAGCAGAATCAAGACAGCATTACTGGAAATTATACCCCATACCAGGTACTCCACCACACCAACCTGTGACAAACTTGAGTACATCTTGAGCCTCAGGTGAGCTAGACATTTTAGTGGCCATGACCAATTTGTTCCAATCCTCCTTGTTGGCTGCTTGTCCCCGCTTGAGGTCTAGTCTGTTGTGCACCACTGGATAGCCAGAGATGACACAGGGAGGGAAAGAGGTGCTGTCACCACCCATCAGGGAGGCCTCGTACACCATTCTCTCATCCAAAGGCAAAATCTGAAGAATCACATGAGGTTGAATGCATGGGTAACAAAATATGAATGAGACAATAACTTGCCACTACAATATAAGGTAATAAATGATAAACTAGGAATGAAATCACTAATAATACATTAGTTGGAAGAGAGAGCTCATTTTACTTGATAAAATGAACATAATTACAATTTATAAAATACAAATTATAGTGAAAGTTAATTAACTGCATATACTACCATATCAGTATTACAAAGACAAGTTTCCCACTTCATAATAAATAAAGCAATGTAAATTATATAATAGTGTAGTTGTGTACAGTGCTCCCCCCAAGTAGGTGGTCATTAACTACATATTATAATGGTCAAAGGTTAGTTATTGGAGACGCCAATACCGAACCTATTTTTTCCCCTTAATTTATCACTTCCAAGTAGAAGATTTCATAGTACATACACAGCACCTGCTCGGTACATAACCCTCATCTACTTTGGGGGGGGGGGAGCATTGTATAATACAAAACACTGGTAATATCCACACCTGCTCTACTTGCTGATCCATAGATACAGCCAATACCCATTCCTTGGCCTCCTCTCTCAAGTTATCTGGGATGGAGAGGGTGTCAGGTAGGGGGATCTCGTACGGAATGTCAGTGTCAATGAAGTCGGTGTGGTCGAGGGAATCCAGAGAACCTTCTTCTATGGCCTCACACAGGTCAAGGAATCGGTTCAAGAAGACAAAAGCCATGTTCTTCCAGCCAACCTCCTGTGCAATGTACCAATGTATATAACTTCTGTAAATGAGACTACAGGTACTGAAGTATTTTTATCCTCCAGGGTACACAATTTCTCCATCCTTCTACCCAGCCTGATACAAACCAGACCCAATGTATATTTTGTTGAGAAATAGGGTAGAAAATAAAATCAAGAATATTAAGCGAGTAAATTATATAAAAAAAAAAAATAAAAAAATAAATCTTCAGTGTTGAAAATATTCAAAACATGAAGACGAGAGCTGGCTGCCTGATCTGTTATCGAAGACCTTAGGAAAGCAGTCATTGTGTTGTTATATATGTATATATAATAGATACAAAAGAATAATCATATCTAAATTATTAATTATCAATTTTTATCAATTTGTGTTTTCTTATCTATATTTCACATTCTCAAAAGCTTTTCACCACCTCTACAGTTTTAGAATCTCTGGTCTACAGTACAGCATTTATATGTTTTGCAAACACATGTACTGACCTTACAACTCATTCCAGCTTCATAAAATGCTTTGTCTGCTGGGATGACATGAGTGTAGCGTAGCAGTGACACAGACACTTTTGCCACTAATTTCTCAAGTTGTGGTGTGGCCATGTAAGCTGACCGTGCAGCCAGATAATGCGACAGCAGCAGCAGTAGCTCAAACTCTTTCTGCAAGGGTAATACAATGATGGGGGGATTTTATTGACTTTTATTATTCAAAATATTTAGAAATGGGGCTGTGAAAGACCTCTATGAATTAACCTCCCTTCCATGAGATCAGAGTTTTCAAGACTTGACACTTAATAGTTTCTACCAAAAGGTCCTAAACGAAACCCTTACCAAAACTCCATCAGTGTCCTGATGCTGGATGAGATTATCAACCAGGTTGAGCAGCAAATCTCGGAGGTCGGCCCAGGTGCGGTAGCCCTGGGGGGAACACAGTTCATGGAGACTCATCAGGTCCAAGCTCAGCCGACGGTAAATGTTGTAGTTCTGTGTGAAGGCTGGAGCACCATACTGCTTGTATAGTCCCAGTGCTTCCGCTGCTTTTCCTTCCTGAGATTGTAAAGTGAAAGGTCTGTGATGTGGTACAGCAAATTTGATTGAGAAAAAAGGTTACCCTGATCTTGCTCTACCATAAAAAAAATTTCAGAACAGTACAGTAAAATATTATTTTCATAATACTCGCCTTAATAAGACTTGTAGCATAGCGAGCCAGGTATTTGTGAAGCAGCTGAGGACCGTGTGTGGCTGCTGTATCTAGTGCACGTGACCACTGGCCAGCCTCCACATACATGTCCAAGGCTCCAGTCAGGTCAATATCAGCCAGTGCCTCTGCTTTCCCCTCAGTCTTCAGGAAGTCCTTATACGCTGAGTCCACATAGAATTCATACCTTCAAGTACCATAGTAAAGGAGTTACTGTATATTCTGAGCAAAGCAGGAAGTATGAGCATAAGCAGTTTTTCTTGCTTTATTTGAATAGTTTAGTAAGCTAACTTTATTAATTTCCTTTGCATACAATGTTTAAGTTGTATTCAGTACCATAACACCAACCCTGATAAATTACATTACCTGCTTTTGGAACATCACAGAGCAAGCTGATATTCAACTCCAGTAACCCACACTATAGTCTATCCCATCCTAGCTTGCAATTGGAGCCTAGCTGTATTCTTAATGCTCGTCTCTGATTGGTCAATATCTCCAGGCATCCTCCGTTCACGCTTACCTTTCCCATACCAAAACATTGCATTTTTCCTAGGTACACTTTTTTTGTTTTTTTCTTGGTGCCTCACTTATTTCGCTTAATATCTACTTGGCACTTTGGTAACCTGACAGAATAATGATAGAGGATTACTTTTATCATGAAAAAAATATCCATATCATTAAAAATATACGATTAAATACGAGTTGAAGTGAAACGAGTAGCTAAAAATGTTTATACAACTTTTTTTATATGCCGTTATTTATTTACAAATATTACGCTACCATGATTGAAAATGGGTGGATGATGTAGATAAAATCCTCCTGCATGTAATGGTGGTATAAGATTGTAGATAAGACAGATATTATTGTTGGAAACGTAATTTTAATGCCAAGATGTCAATGATGCTCCAATGTGCACCCAGTATTGCCAGGTGCAGGGAAATTTCTCTGTTTTAGGGAATTTAGAAGTCCACACAGGGAAATAATATACAGTTCGTTCAAGAGTAAACAGAAGTTTCTACCAGATGAAATACCTGAAAGACCATCAATGTTCAGGAGTAAGCAGGGAATAATTGAAGTAAAAAGCGAAATTCTGATATAGAAGTGAGGGAAATGTCGTCAAGCAGACATGGCAACACTGACACACGAGCACGGGAAAACAGGGTTCATGGTAATGCACATTGGATCATCATTGACATCTTGGCATTAAAATTACGTTTCCAACAATAATATCTGTCTTATCTACAATCTTATACCACCATTACATGCAGGAGGATTTTATCTACATCATCCACCCATTTTCAATCATGGTAGCGTAATATTTGTAAATAAATATCGGCATATTTAAAAAAGTTGTATAAACATTTTTAGAGTACTGGTTTCACTTCAACTCGTATTTAATCGTATATTTTTTTCATGATAAAAGTAATCCTCTATCATTATTCTGTCAGGTTACCAAAGTGCCAAGTAGATATTAAGCGAAATAAGTGAGGCACCAAGAAAAAACAAAAAAGTGTACCTCGGAAAAATGCAATGTTTTGGTATGGGAAAGGTAAGCGTGAACGGAGGTTGCCTGGAGATATTGACCAATCAGAGACGAGCATTAAAAATACAGCTAGGCTCCAAATGCAAGCTAGGATTGGATAGACTATAGCTGCACACTGCAATATGCTTGAGACCCTTTTTTTATTGGTCCACTATATACACTGGCCTGAAGCATAAAACAATGTTCTGCTCAGTAGGTTTGTTTTGAGTCTCAGCTTTGTCAGGCACGTTTTATTACGGAAAACAGTTGAAGACAGTAAGGGCTAGGCTGTAATTCTACTAACCATTTACTTAGTAGTGCATTCCTTTAATCTGTATTCTGAATGTTATCCAGATGATTTTATTTAACTATAGATAAATAGATTACACTCATTATTATACAGTATTCCTACACTAGCCCCACCTCTTGAAAAATGGAAAATGGGGAATTGATGATGATGATTCTTACATTAGACAACAGGATCATGAAGCCCATTACTGCAGTTCAAGTCAACACCAACCAACAAACATCATGACTACCAAACTGGGACCCACCCACAGAGTGAGGGATGTAAGGGTAAATCCCAAATACTCCGACAGTTATTGTACTAGGGAAGGCATCTTACTGCATTTTATTATGGTCTTAGTGTCAGTCCTTGAAACTCAATTTGGAAGAATAAACCTTCTCAGCCCCTCACTTAAGTACATTCAATCTCCCGACGTTTAGAAATCAGGTCCAGCACCCTAACCACTCCATCTCCTACCCTCCATGTAATCAAAGGGTTGACATGGCGAAATACAAACCGTGGCTCTAGTTCGCTGGCTACTTTCTTTGCTTTGTTCCATTCCTGGGCAGTAATGAAGGCATCAATAGCTTCCTTGTTCATGTCACCTGCGAGGAACATCTGGGCAGCAGCAGAATAACGCTTGATATCCAACAGTCTGGGTCCTGTAAATATAAATATAAATGGCATTGGGGAGGGGATGCTTCAGCATCAAGAATAGTAAATAATTGATACAAAAAGATGTTCTAAGAGTAAATGAAATGGGCCACACTTATATTCATGCCTCATTTCAAATTTACAATATCCAAAGCTCCCTCTTGCATTTACATTAAACATACACTGCACAAGCCATGATCCATGTGTAATGTGATATCCACATCAGGTTTTTTCCCATTAATAAGGCAAATCTCCAATGAATTATTCAAATCTTAATTAATGCCTTTTATTTTGTCTGTCTCTCTATGATCTGAGTCAATTTTAATTACTTATACTGTACTGTCCTGTACTTGTATATCAGAATACTGTACTTAGATATAATAAAAATTACTGGTTCCAACATAAGAGCAAACATTAAGCCATACCAAGAACTCGGGCAACATCGTCCACTTTTTCAGGAGGCAGGAACTTGACAGCCAGCTCCCTTGCCTTGTTCCAGCTCTTCTCCAACACTGATGCATCACTTGTCATATTTGGAGTGACCTGAAGAAGGAAGGGTCATCTATCTATCTATCTATAGCTCTGACGCCTCACTCCCTCCAGGAACTCTCCCCAAGGGGGTGGCCACGGCAGAAGAGTCTCCATCTTTCCCTGTTTAAACACTCTCTCCTTACTTGGCCCAGCCCTCCCCTCCCACTCATGTTTCTCTCCTTAACATACTCTTCCACTCTGTTCTGCCAGAGGTCATCTGTATTTAAAATTTGAGACACAGTTACAGTTATGATTGGAGTTCTTAATTTCTAGTTAGGGTTACAGCTTAAACTTCTAAGCCTATCACAAAATTAATGGAAATTTTCAGGGTAAAGTTTGATGTGTCCTCAAACTATTTCTCAAGGAACTGAAAAGCAGCCACAAATACTATATGTATGCATCATAGGATATCTGATCTGAGAACAAAAGAAATAAAAGAATAGGTGCCTATTTGATGGACATTTTAGATTACTGACCTTTATATAGCATTCCACAGCCCTGGAATACTCCCCAGACTCCTCCCACTGTCGAGCTTGGTTCATTAATGTCTGTGCATCGTGAGAGCCTCGACTAAGAACAGTGCGGTCGTACTCATCCTGAAGTGCACTCAGTTTGTGAGGCAGGTACTCCTTGCACACTCTCAGGGCCTCCATCCACTGGTCACTGTCCTGGATGGTAGAGCTTGTATTGTAGCTATTTGCACGGACTGGCAGAAGGATGTTATAATAGTCTTGTTTCATTTACAGGGTCACAAACACACACAAAAAAAATATCAAATTCAATAACATTACAAAATGTTGCTTGCTAGGCATCCTACTAGAAATATTTCACTATGGATAATTCCTGATAAAATGAGCACCAGTAACAAATGGATTAAAGGAATATTATTATAGTTTATTTACTTTCATTTTTAGGAAAAGATACAGTAGTAATTTCCACTTTCTTGCAATTTTCATTTTCATGCTTATAATACAGTAGTTGAGCATCATCATCATAATAATAATAGTGTCACACGTCCATGCATAATATCAACAATTGTATCTCACTGGAGTTGCCAGCTACTGTTTGTACACTGAGGGTCAATTTTTTTTTTTTTTTATGGTCTGACTGGACATAGGCTTAATCAAGCCCGTTATCATGGCCCAGGTCAACTGCTGCTCATACATACATGTCACGACTTCCAAACTGTTATCCAGCCACAGAGAGAGGGAAGTGAGGGTAATTCCCAAATACTGCAGCTGTTATGGTAACAGCGAGGGTGTTTCACGACGTTCGGTGGCCTTATAGTTAGTGCCTGACACTCAAATCGGAAGAGTAAATATTCTCAGGCCCTCACCTGAGAGGATCGATCTCCCAACCTCTAGGTTATGAGTCCAGAACACTAACCACTCGGCCACCTCCCCTTCTGTCCTGATCCAAAGCACATTATGAATCTTTACTAACTAAGGTGACTCGGGAAGAGTGTGATGAGAGGTCAATAGAGATTTTGTATCTCGGATAAAAATAGAATTATTGCTCCCCCAGTGTACCATTAATAGCACATGTTGTAACACCCCTCTCTTCCCTTAATAAAGGCATAAATGTACCCTGTAGAATTTGACAGCCAACTCAGGGCGCTGTGCACGAAGAAGCAATGCCTCAGCTCTTGGGTAGTCCCTGTCGTTGCAAGCCTTCTTGGCCTGACCCACCAACACGTCCCCAACAGATTCTGGATCATGGGCTTCAGCAACCCTCTGTGCACTCTCCCAGTCTTGAGCATGGACATACCTAGAGAGAGGATGCAGTGTAGTAATGAAGTCCAACAATTAATATTCAAGTAATGTAGGGAATTTTTTTTATACTTTGAGAGGCTGTCAAGGACATCAAATGAAGGGAAAAGGTGAGCTCAGCACCTTCCCTGGTTATGGTTATGGGATAAATATTAGTAATTGAGATGAAATTGCTTAGTTTCAGATGCAACAATATATTAGGTTACAGTAATATTTCAGTCTTTAATATAAACATGCCAAGAGTGATGAGACTGATCTTACCTATTACTGTACAGTATAGTATTTTCACCAGTAATTTGGTAAAAGTTAAAAATGATCTAAGTGACTAAAGGAATGAAATGGCAAATCATGAAATATAACATAATACATTTTCAATACCATTATGTGAGAAAGGGGTTACCTAATTTAACTCTGTATATACTGGTAAGGGAAAGAAAACTCACATGAGAACAGCCTCCTTGGGTTTGCCTGCCTGGATGAATTGGGCCTCAGCCTCAGAAAATTTGCTTTCATCCTCCAGTACCATGGCGTACTTGTAATGAATGTCAGGCACCTTCTGCTTCATTGCTATGCGTGCCAACTCAAAAGCAAACTCAAACTGGAAGAGTGGCAAAGGTATTCTTTGTATGTTCATCCATAAAACTTTACAAAGAAGGCAAATTCAAATCTATTTAAAATATTTATATCATGATCTATTCTCTATACAATAGTTCCATTCTATTCTCTATAGTCTAGCCACACAACTATAGTAAGGCTGATATGGAGCTGCCTACTAGACTGACCAGCATGCTCTCACAGGCATAGTCAATACACTGCTCAAGAAGTCCAAACTTATTGAGTAGCTTCACAGCTGCATCGCCTCTCAGTGTTCGAGCCCAAAGGAATACCACTTGCTTCCCAGAATTTGCACCACCCTCCTTTTTGGCCACCTGCAAATAAGATGTGATAATCATTGGATTATGGCAAAAATTACATGAAAATTGTCAATATTCCTGGATGGATTTGTGTACATGTATCTTACAGTATATAACAATCCTCTTTAAGGAGTGTCCCATCAAAGTACATACAGGTACAGTACATTAACATGATGCCCCTCACATGTAGCCCTAACCAATACAGCCTTTAGCTAACCCTGTATGCATCCTCCCACATGTCTGCACCACGGTACATGTTGACAGCAGCCTTCCAGTTGGCGCCGGCGATGAAGTGCTTTTCTGCTTCATGGTAGTTGTTTTCCTGTTCCAGTTGAGCTGCTAGATGCAAGTGTGTTGACTCTACAAGATCTGTGTGGTATTCTTTCACCAGCCGCATCATCTGTAGTCACAAGCATTGTTATGAGTCTCCCCATATATTTTTTATAACTACAGCAGATGTGACTTTCCTTATTTTCCCATAAGATGCATAACAAACACTTGGCATGACTTTTCCTGGATTTCATCACCTGTAGCATTCACACTGTTACGTACCATTAACCTTTGAATGATGGGGGCTTTCCTGAAACACTTTTTAATTGTCAAGCATTAGCTCCTGCATTAAAATTTAGGCAGTTATGGAGTGCTTACTTTAAATACTTTATAACCATTGGATAAAAGGAGTCCTTCACTTACACAAGTACAGTAATATTCATAGAGATTCTGTATACATCCTCATCAAATTATTTTCAAACCAATTTTTGTATAGTATGTGTATACATATAGCAAGCCATTATATTCAAGACACTGTGTAATGGGGATATATAGACAAATCTATGTTTCATTCCCACCTGATCAAATTGGCGCTGATTTTTATACATGGTGATGGCCAAATCTGGTTCATGGACAGAAATGTACAGTCGCTCGGCCTCTCTAAATTTGCCCTCCGATTCCAAAACTTGTGCCTGGTTCACGTACATAACAGCAACCTTATCAGCACCCAAGAACTTGCTGGCCAGCTGGTGTGCTTTTTCCCACTCACCTGGGCATCCAAACAAGGCATGAGGGTAAAATTATGTTAATATAGGTGAAGGTAAAATTACAATGCAAAGGTAGAAGGCACTGAGCCTTAACTGCAAACATGATAGATACAGGAGATAATATGATGTTGGAAAAATAAAGGTTCTTGAAATCTTCAAATATATCACAAACAAGCCCTCTGTTTTTAAAAACTTACCTGCCTGATTATACATGGCGATGGCTTCATTGTACATGCCACCCTTTACATAGAACCTCTCTGCCTTTGGGAGATCATTGAGTCCCGCATAGTATTGACCAAGCTTCATTAGGTATGGCTTCAGTGCTTCATCATCATCAATAACCTGCCAAACACACCACATTTATCATCATAGAAAAAGTAAGAAGTACAATAGAGTATTCATTTGCCACACTATACTATTATCATCTTCCTCATAATCTATAACCTCTATTACACATTATGAATATGATGAGTAAATAGGTACGAGATACAGCAGTACACTCTGATCAAAAGTCTAATTCCAATATAATTTCATTCATGTATCTTGCCAAAGTCCTTGCACTCTACTTGTTTACAATTTACCTCGATTATCTGTATTGCTTTCCTCCACTGACGAGCAGATATGGCAGCATCTAGAGCTTTGATATTGTTACCAGCTTCAATGTAATGGCTTATGGCTGCATCTGTTTGCTTGTTAGACACCAGCTGGTCTCCCCACTCTTCCTCTAAGTGCACAACCTCTGAATGTAAAAAGATAAATAAAATATTGGATCGCAATCACTAGCATATTACATGTAAGGTTATGCTACAATAATATTTCACTTGAAAAATTGTGGTATTAGGCTAGCCTAATGCAAAGCTGAAATAAACATAATAATAAGCCAGGTACAGTATTTATTTTAAGCACCAACACTAACAAGCAAGTACAGTAGGCCAAAAAGATGAAAGCAAGATATTGGTAAGAAAAGACAGTACAGTACTGTACTTAAAAGTATACAGAACACCACATACCACTGCTGAATACACAGACAACATACCGAGGTCCACTTATTGACAACACACTCATCACTCACCTGAAGGAAATGCATGCCTCGCCAGCTCAACAGCCCTGGAATATGCTTGACCCTTTCGATAGCTAACAAGCGCTTCCTGTGGCTTTCCAACCTTTTCATAGAGTTCACCAGCCTGCTCATTCAATTCAGCCTTAAGCAATGACATAGCAATCCTATGTATCAGCTCAGGGTCTTCTCTCATTTCATCTACATTTGTAGCCAGTCTGTAAGAATTTTTTTTTTTAGAGGTAATGAGATGATAATTGGATATATTGATTTTGAAAATAATAATATGTGGTACTGTACTCTATAAAAAGTTAATTACTGTATCAGCATTATCTCTGAATATGGATAAAAATATGTATTTCAAATTAACCCTAACCTTGCAGCTCTGGCAGGCATACCAGCCTTAAGGTACAAGTTAATGGCTGCCCAGTAGTCTCCCTCTGCCTCCTTTAGTTGTCCTGCTCGCTCATCCTGGTGAGTGTCCAATAACCACTGAATATGTGCACGTTTCAGTGACTCCACTTCAGAATGGCCCTTTACTTCTGCAAGCTGCACCGCTGAAAGCACATAGTCAATTATTTTGAGAATGAGCACTGATTATTTTTCACTTATTAACCCCTCTCTTATGCAATACCTCTACCCCCACTGTCTCCCCAAACACAATAGGACCGTTCGCATTAAGAAAAAAGCTGCCACAAACCACCAGATTTTTAAATTTCATTTTTTATGAAAGGTACAATGAAATTAGCTCACCACAGGCCCCCTGTTATCATATTATACCAACAACATATTTTGATTCACTTAAGAACATAAGCGTACCTATCTATGAGCTCACATAATAATTTGTTGTTCTTTGGTGTTGGTTGTATAAGGCCCAGCTTGAAGATTTATTGATTTTACATACGTATTGAAGTATAATATTAACTATTTTTATAAATAAATGCTCTCATGAGTCAATAGCAAAGTGATTAATATGAAAATAAAGCATTTTTTGTCAGCAGGAGTACGAGCATAGGGAACATTGACTCGGTGAAGAGAGGTTTCAATTCATATATATGGAGATACTGTATTTAACTATCTTTAAGGCAAATATTCATTGATATTAGTATAAAATATTTTTGTTAAGAGGTAGTTTGTGTATATGTGCTTGTATAAAAATATTCCAACCACCATAACCATCGCGAGGAATGTATGTATTTTATATAGGGTAACAAACGATATTTATGATTTAAAAACTATATTAGTATTAGTCTTTATATGAACACACACCTTAGCAGTTCCATTGATATCACTATGAAGTCAAATGATCCAGTTTATCAACAGTGTAATGAAACAGAATAATTTAGTGTTGGTTTCTTACCAGTTTAATGGCTGAAAAGCTATAGTCACGTAGTACCCCGTACTGTCTGCTGCTCTCGAGGCTGACTAGCGTATGAACGAATATCAACAAACATCAGATTGAGTCTTGTATCTTCATCTCTTATCTTGTATTGAAGCCTTCTTTGTGGATTGTAATAAATCACACGAGGTCAAAACATTCCCAGCAGAAACAGTCACCACCACCAAGCCGATACTACTACGAGTACACATCATACATCACTTGGTTGCTGTGTTTGTTATTGTTTTGATCGTTAAGCATGTCGTACTGCAGGCAGCAAGTATCTATTGAAATACTTTCTTTTTCTGTTATTACCTTTGTTGGTGGTCACTTGGAATATTTATATTACATTAAAAATCAAGAAATATTCATATGTACAGTATATGTAAAACCGATGAATGTTTATCCATTGAGGCACACACCAATATTGGCACAACACATTAAAACATCACAAACTATATTGCTAGCTCATTAATATGCACTCTAAGATGCTTACTTGAATATTAAAATAATTATAAATACATTATTATAATGAAGAAGGGTCTATATGCAGATTTTTGATGTACCCAATACAGTATAAAATTATAAATTAAAAAATCTGGAGGTATGTGGTGTCAACCCCTAGATCCACGCTTAATGCGAACGGTCCTATTAACAAAACACTATCCACTTTACATGACCTGAAAGGTGAGGGGTGGGGAGATTATTAGAAACCAAAGTCATGGCTGTCAGCATTACCTTCATCCCACTTGTGTAGGTTTTGGTACATCTCCATAGCAGCATCAAGATTATTGTAATCAAGATAAATGCCTTCAGCGGTTTTAAACTGCTTGTCCAATATAGCCAGTCGGGCCTGAGCTTCATAATGCTGAATTCCATCCTCACCTGTAAGAATACATTTAATTACAATACCTAAACTCATAATGTAAAAGCACATAGAAGTGACAAACTGCATAGGTAAAAGGATAATTAGAAAAGGCTGCCATCCTATGTATTCCCCCTTTTTTAAAGATTACATTATGATGTAATGTATATCATTAGGACAAGGACATATTATTCTGTTTTCCATTTTCTTTCACTCCATAACTACCCAACAATAAATACCTTTACTGTAACCTTGTTTGTCAATAGAGAAGCATAAAAATACTACTACACCTAAGAGCACTGACCTGTCTTTTCCTGAATTTTCTGTCTGATTTCATTGATGCCCTGAAGGTACCTGACTTTGGATACATCTCCCAGAGCAGCAAAACACCTTTCAGCAATATAGAGGTGGCGGCCTTCCAGTGTCAGTCGGGCAAGGGTCCTCCACATGGTCTCTGCTTCAGCTGTCAGTGGAAGGGTCTGTAGAGAGAGTAGGTCTCTCTTTAAACCTAAGTTATTGGAATTTTGTTGTTGTTTTACCATAAAAATGGCTGGCATTATTTCAATTGAGGTTATCATACAAAACTTCTACACCGGTAGTAGTTTACGAGTCCTGTAACTGAAACAATCTTACCCAGTTGACACAGGCTTGAATGAGTCAGAAAAAATGCATATTTGGACTGAAGAAAAAATACTTACCTCTAGATAGTTCATTGCTCTCAAGAAATCTCCATCATCTATGGCAGTTCCAAATTCTATCAATCCTTCATCTAAAGCATAAGACAACTCTTGCACACCATCCTGTACAATTACCTGCAGTAAAAGAAGGTAATTAATATCCTGCATTAATTATACATTTTAAAAATCTACAATGTTAAAAAATCTAAATGTTAGAGAAGTAAAGTTACAATTTGTTGGCAACTCTTACAACGCTCATGAAGAAGGCAAATCTTTGAGATAAAGATTACTACAGGTCTGGAAGTGTATAGCCACAACATGAAGTCTGCACACAGTTAACACCAAGCTACAATAGGCAAAGAAGTTAATAGTTATATGTTATGGCCAGTCTGTGATGGGACATTCATATGAGAGAACAGGGCATAAAAAATTGAGCTACTGGTTGACAGAAAATTTAATTATGTGACATGTATTTAGATTTATAACAATTAAAAACATCTGATACTCAACCTCTGTTCTGCCATCAGCTCTCTCAACATCCACCACCTCCCCTTTGATTTGGAAGGTTGTGACACGTTCAGGTATGTCAATGTTGTACCACACACACAGCTGCTCCCGACTCTGTGCTACCACCACATCACTACCTGGGACCCACTGGAAAAATAAATTGTTAATTGTTGTTTAAGTTCCTCAAGCTGTTTGGCTGAGCAGCCCCGAGCTCCTGGGGAAGGCCTGAACTGGGCTTTCCCACAATGCCCTCAGAGAGTGTATGTTGTGTTGTTGGCGAGTGTGGTTGTGTGCATTGTAGTCTTCAATAGAATGCGATACTGTGTTGCATCCCGGACAGGCATCCATAATGGCTCCATCCAGCTTCTTCTGATATGTCATTGTAATACTAAAGTGGTATCATTCTAGCATATTTTTCATTTCCTTTTCTTTTTATCAGGTTTCTCTCATCTAGCATCACAGTTGTCCTACAATCCCCTATTATCAAAGTGGAGGGCCGAGAAAACCATACTCTGACTGTATAATAATGAAAATATGTTATATGTAGTGTGATACCTGTTTATGATGGTTGTATCCCACCAAGATGTCTCTATGTACAGCCAGTAGCATAAATTCGTGTCCATCTCATGTATATAATATTGCTAATATAACCAGATAGTTGCATTCTGAACCAGTTTTAATTCCAACAACATACGTAATTTACCATATGAGAACTATATATCTGTCATTTCTGCATTAAAGTTATATCACATCATCTCTAGTTAATACACAGGTGGAAATGAAGCAAACTTATGCTGCTGACTGTACAGTAGCATTTATGGAGCCATTATATTTGTCACTGTCATCATCTAACCTGTGATTTTCCTTCATATAACCCACTGACCTTGTATAACTAAAAACACATGGGAAAAATTATACAGTACATACAGTACTGTACTGTAGTATTATCAAGCATGAGTGTATTAAAACTACAGCACAACTTACCTGGACAAAGGTAGAGTAATTCAATATAGTTGACTTCTGTAGATTTGATACATTGATCAACATAAGTCTCTGCCTTTTGTCTCGGAACAGAAGCTGGGAACTTGTTTCATTCAGTTCCAACCAGTCAATCCTTGAGTCATGAGTCACTTGTCCCAGTGTCAATCCATAGGTCAAATCCACTGGAAAATAAGTTTTAATCATATGAAATTTAATCTAAGCATGATACAGTTGTTGTTGAAGTTCCTTGAGCTGCATGACTGAGCAGCCCCGTGATACAGGACTGTAGTTTTAATTAATGGTGTTGCAAAAAAGATCTCAAAGCACATAATTACCTTACCTACACAGATGGTCTTGAGGTCGAGTAAGTAAGCCATTTTTTTGTTATCATCGATGCCGCTCTGCCGTCTCTCATTGAGTCGCACACTGATCAGATGTGGGTTCATAAATTCAGTCCTGGTGAGAAAATATTAAGTACAAAGTGAGGAAGTGCTGACAATAGCAACACTTTTACACATGATATTCATATTCACTTTGAAAGACATTAGACTCATCCTATGTGATTCAGTACAAGTGAGTACATGTATGTACACAAAATAATTATAATATTAATGATAATTTTTCTGTGATGACACAATTACACACCTGACTGAGCCAAGTATGTCATTATTGCCATACTCTACCAGTGACAACTCCCCAGCATTAAAGATGAGGCACACATTCTCATTGTCAAAATAAAACTTCTCTGTACCGGGTTCAACAGCCCAGTGCACCTCACTCAGTAGGTTCCTATGCAAGTCACCAAGTAAGAGGGTTTCATTGGTGCGTGCCACAAGGTAACGGTCCTTGCCTGTGGTTGGGAAGGAAATTTGGATTACAATACTGTCATCTTTTAAAAATCAAGTGTCATTTTTCTGGTTATTTCCACTATATCCATTTCACCCATACATACTTTCCACATCACTTAACTTACCCATGATATGGACGTCATGAATCTCAAAACCATACTGTGACCGGAGGATGACACCACGACTTCCAAATGGTCCTGAGCCGGCCAAGGGCTTGACTAACACTTGGGATGGTCCAACGTACGTCATCTCCCACTTATTCTTCCACACCGACCGTCTGAAAATAAAAACAATTAATTTTGTAAACATTATCTGCTTCTTAATATTATACAAAATAAATCAATGAAAAAAATATTTTGGCTCCGACAGACAAATGGCTGCATGCATAAGAAATCACTATTGCAACAAGATAAGATAAGGAAATGGAGGGGAGGGACTAGAAACACAAAAGAAAAAGAAGGAAAGGGGGGAGAGTTGAAGATCCAAAAGAAGGCATGGGACTGTAAAGGCGTTAAAACCATTTAATTACCACCTACATTTCTATACAGGATGTGTAAAGAGAACAGAGTTTAAGTAAAAGAAAATGGCTTCAAAAATATCCATTGAATGCTAAAGTGAGACCATAATTTATCCTTCCTTTCATCTCTATATTGTATATAAAGAGGGGATGGAAGGTTAAGTACTGTACCTATAAGCTGTGAAATTTAGCACTGGTCCAATAAAAACATATAACAGCAGACATAAGTAAGGAGTACATGTACCATTATACTGAAAGTGATAAAATTAGACAGAGTAGCTGTACCTATACAAAACAGACCTACAACACAAAATATTGCACACATTTACAGTATATATGCCATCTATATCACCCTATCATGTGTCAAAGGTGTAGAAATAGTGGTAATAATGGAGGAAAAATAATAATAGGCAAGGATATCACATGGTGGGTTAATGTAGGAAAGGTAGGGATAGGAATGATGTCATTAGGTGGGTTGTGCCTCATTTATTATACACTGACCTCAGCACAGAGTCAAAAAGCTCCACAGCTCCACAGAGTGTGCCACAAGCCAGCCGGGACCCGTCTCTCTTCCAGGCAAGAGTAGTGATGGTGTAAAAACCCTCAAACTGACGTGCACCCTTCTCCTCCCACATACCTCGTGAAGTGTTGTAGTCATATATACGAAGTCTAAAAATGTGAGATATAAATAAATGAATGTGTATACAGTAGAGACCCATTAAAAAATCTGCTCCAGGAAGACATCTGACCATAACTATTTATCTATCTATCTATAGCTCTGACGCCTCGCTCCCTCCGGGAACTCCCCCCAAGGGGGTGGCCACGGCAGAAGAGTCTCCATTTTTCCCTGTTCAAACACTCCCTCCTTACTTGGTCCAGCCCTCCCCTCCCCCTCACGTTTCTCTCATTTACATACTCTTCCACTCTGTTCTGCCATCTAACTGGTGGTCTGCCTCTCACACCACATCCCACAACTTCACTTCCACACACCTTCCTTACAAACTCCTCACCTTGCATTCTCTCTACATGTCCAAACCACCTCGGTGTATTACGTTTCACTCTCTCAACCACTCCACACTCAATACCAGTTGCCTTCTCACTCATACCACATCTCTCATACACACACTCATTACTTTCTCCATCCCACCTAGTAAGTCCACATGCACCTCTCAAGTAACTCATTTCCACAGCACCTATTCTCGACTGATGAGCCCTACTCCATGTCCATGTCTCCGACGCTTATGTCACACTTCTACCTTTCATTATCCTCCCCAGTGATCCTATGACCTGTCTACCCTTCACTGCTCTCTCCCTAATTTCTCCTTCCATATTTCCATGTTTACACAGAACCATCCCCAGATAACAGACTAGATACCATAACAGACTAGATATATATAAATATATTGTATATATATATGCCAAAATATAAATACTGTACAATAATGAAATAAATAATGTAGAGTTCAGTATGGAGATAAACAAAACCGATAAAAATATAGTACAATCATAATTCCTGTCCTTTCAGCTCACCTATCATAACTTCCCACCACCAGAGCCTGGCCACTAGGACTTGTGGCCATGGATGAGAATTCCCTTTCTGTCGGGTCTCTGCTATAATCAAACTGCTGCTGTGTCTTGCCTGCCTTGTTATATACCACGATCCGCTTGTCACTGCCAGCAATGATGATATTGGTGTTGGTCCAGGCCATGGCATAAGGCGGTACTGAATGCGAGATTATCTTTCCCTATGAGAAAAGGAAAAGAACCTCTACTTATCACACATCCTTTTTTTTTCTCCCATTTATAAACATTCCTCTTATATTTTCTCCCTTTCTCTTACCTATGGTTATAAAGAAATTATAAATCCCAAACAAATATTTTGTACCACACATTTGTAACATGTTTTTTTTTTCTAATACAGTACTTTGAAAATGTATTGCTTAAATATGAATATTGTACAGTATGGTACAAATTACAGTGAAAGCCCTTTTATCTGGCACCAGTGGGACCGAGAATGTTCCGGATACGAGAAATTTCCGGATACAAGAAAGTGTACTTTAAAATTACGTTACTCTACATTCATTCACAAGTACAGTTAAATCTCGATTTAGAAGACCCCGATACAACGGATTTCGGTAGGTACATTATTTACACATCATTACATACCTATATTTATGTATATATACAGTTGACTCTCAAATAAATCCGAGGAGTTCTTATACATAATGAGCGAAATTATAATAAACATGTCACAAAATTTTATCACTATTGTCTGTGAAATGTGTGTGTGTGTGTGTTGCCACCACTTCTCCCATGCTTCTTACCCCCCTACCCTCAGTCTCCATTCACCCTAGCTCAAGGTCAAAGGAATATAGGCCTAGTCTGCCTTATCACTCGCTCGTTTTTAGTAATTACGAGTTATTTACCACCAGCTTCAACACTCAGTCATGTTAGGTGGTGCATTTACTAAAAGGAAGGTCATATCCTTCCATATCAAGAAGGAAGGTTTCTCTCGAACAGAGAAAGAAGGAAACACCAGAATATGCTCAATAAAATATAAACAAACGATATCACACTATCTTCCCCCTTTCCCCTACTCTCCCTCAACCACCTCCACCACCACCATACATGCCAACAACTCATTTCATTCATGAGTTGTCTGCGAAAACCTTAATACAAATTGTTATATGCATTTAATATGCTTAATACAAATTGTAATACTGTATTTACATTTGTAAAGTAACAGTACAGTACAATTCTCTTCACTTTTAACACTCGTCACTCCCTCTTTACTCTGCGCTCTGAGCAGGTGAGCGTGGCAGCTCTTTTTGGTTATATTTATTTTTTTATGAAAAAAATGCCGGATACGGGAAGTTTCCGGTTAACAGAGTGCCGGATAAAGGAGCTTTCACTGTACTAGCAAACAACATCAACACTGGCATTATGGGGTCATATGAGTATAAGTTTTATGCTAATACAGTACACTAACAACATATACTCTTATGTGTCACCTGTGGCTCAGCATAAGGGTCATCTGCCACATAGAAGCGAACCACTGATCCATCAGCATGGCCCGCCAAGAATGCTGTTCCTCGTAAACTAGGCAAAAAAAAAAAAAAAAAATTTTTTACTGTATATTGTATATACAACACTGTACAAAGTTTTGGTTACTGGGTGAGAAAACTACTACACTTCAATATTATTAATGTGTGTCTCATAATTAGATCCTCATCTACATTACAGTCCAACTGATCATAAGAAATAAAAATTACCCAAAGGAGCTTGTTAACAGCCAAACTGAGCTATCTATATATTGATACTGACAGCCTATATTGGTGTGGGTGGACATTCAATAAAAGCATATTGTCTGCAAACCTTCATGGATGAAGGTTGGATGTTGACCAAGAAACAGGCTCCAAAAGTGTTGATTATTACATTAGGACTAAAGGTTATGGGACAGCAGGACTTAAAATTACAAATGCCCTGTAAAGAGTTGCAATACTTTATTATGGCTTGATTCTAGAGATATTACCTTAATGAAGACATTATGCACAACTTTAGAATGAATAATACTGTAATTACAGTATATGACTGGCCGAGTGATATAAATATATAGTATTGGCAAATAATTTAAATTTTATAAAATCACATTTCCTTGTTTCTTACTTGGGAGTAACTGCCACTACATAAGAGTCAGTTTGGTATAAGGTCTGAGATTTGTTGGTTTTGATGTTGGCTGCACGTACTTTTCCCTCCAACAGACCATACACAATAGGTCCCTCATAAGGCCAGGTTAGGCAGGTCACTTGCGATGACTGCACAAACTTGTTGCATATCACTTTCTTCTCTCCCCTGTATTGTAAAAAAGATACAGACAATCACAGTACAAAAGTTAAACAAAAGCAAGTACTGTAACAAGAAAGTGAGACCTAAGTGTGTGAATGGAGCACAGGAATTGCAATTATTTTTAAAGGAGCCATTGACTTATATACTAGTTTTTACTTTTAAAACAAGTCAACCGTTACCTCAATAACTGGTCACTTCAACTCATAATCTTTTATATGGAGTGGAGATAAAGCTAGTGTATCAGCAGGTAGTATGTTGTTCTGTATCTGGGGATGGTCTGATGTGGTCTGATACCTCCAAATGAAGAGGACAGAAAAATATGAAACCAGCATGCAAGATCAGTTTGATTTAAAAAAATACACCAGGTCCATCTGGACATATGATATGGGAGAAATTAAGGTTTAGTCTCAAGAAGTAGTCTGAACACCAAGGACATTTACCAGTCTTCTCCAATCTTGTACACATATATGATATTATCTGTCTGGGCAACAGAAATCTTCGTGCTGTCTGGAGAAAAGGCAATTGCTTTCACCAGGTAACTTTTCTTGCCATACTGAAAAAGAGCAAACAAATAAATATCAAAACCGACCAACAATACACTGTACTGAAATACAGTGGTACAGAATTTTCCACAGAAATTACCACTAAGTCACTAGATTCATACATACATTATAACATATACATTACGGTACACTTATTATTAATTATAGTACAGTACTGTATTTATATGGTCTTGTAAGGAAGGCTGATATTTCATAATTACTGTACAGTGTGCTATAATTTCATCTTTTAAAATACAACATTCAATTTTAGTATAGTATGCATAAACTATTAACTCAATAATGATACACAGTATACACATTATGCTAAATAAGACTTTACATACCACAACCGATCAGCACTGTCAGTGGCAAGATCAGCTAATAAGTATTTCAACTCAATGTAATTTATATGAAGAATGAGACCTACTGTACCTTGGCATCCGCTGGCTTGGTAGAGAATTTGTCCCGTCTCTCTCCACTCTCATCAAAGAGTAGTATAACACGTTCAGCTGTTGATACTGCTAACTTCAAGTTGTTTGGTGACCAGGCCAAGGCAGTGATTTTGGCTGCTCCATCCTGTAATATGCGTAATGTGGTGATAATCAAGTAGATCAAACAATATTTAAATCAGTTGATTGATTGACTGAGATTAGGCGAAGTGTGAGATAACTCTGAGGGGTGAGAGGATGGAGGAAGTGAAGGAGTTTAAGTACCTGGGGACAGTTATGTGTAAACATGGAAGTATAGAAGGAGAAATTAGGGAGAGAGCAGTGAAGGGTAGACAGGTAATAGGATCACTGGGGAGGATAATGAAAGGTAGAAGTGTGAGTATGGAAGTGAAAAGGGGACTACGAAATAGTATAATCCTGCCAACACTGACGTATGCGTCGGAGACCTGGACATGGAGTAGGGCTCATCAGTCGAAATGGAGAAAGTAATGAAGGTGTGTATAAGAGATATGGTATGAGTGAGAAGGCAACTGGTATTGAGTGTGGAGTGGTTGAGAGAGTGAAAAGTAATACTTTGAGGTGGTTTGGACATGTAGAGAGAATGCAAGGTGAGGAGTTTGTAAAGAAGGTGTATGGAAGTGAAGTTGTGGGATGTGGTGTGAGAGGCAGACCACCTGTTAGATGGCAGAACAGAGTGGAAGAGTATGTAAAGGAGAGAAACATGAGGGGGAGGGGAGGGCTGGACCGAGTGAGGAGGGAGTGTTTGAACAGGGAAGACTGGAGACCTTTCTGCCGTGGCCACCCCCTTCGGGGGCGTTCCCGGAGGGAACGAGGCGTCAGAGCTATAGATAGATAGATAGATAGGCGCCTCAATAGCGAGGTCATATGGCACCTTGCATCCCTTAAAGTCTAACAAAAATATGGCAAAGTGTGGGTATGTGAAATAACAACACTATGCAGCAGTGCTCATCTCCATCACATCAGGCCTTTCATTCAATGGCAGGGTATGGTAACAAATTATCTGATACAAAGCCTCTATGTAATGCTGTACAAGAATGAGATTTTTTAAAACTTTTTTAGAAAAGTTAAGGAATATTTTTACAAGTTGCCACAACTCCATTTCAAATTTTTTTACTATTACCAGTGTTTATATTTCACTATTACAAACAACTTTTCTATATACCATTTCTTCTGCAAATGCTGCATAACAGTAGTTACCTCTTATAGTTAGGTCCCGGTAGTGTGTCCCAGTCTACTGTATATTTTTTCCTTTTCAGCCTCTGGCTAGCACAGTGGTAGCAGTTGTGGCTGCAATTCTGTGGCCCAGCGTTCGATCCTTGCTCGGGACACTGTTAAAAATGCCACTGATGCCAGAGGTTACCACCCCTGTGAGCAGGGGGTGGGGGGTTTGAGTCAGCTGTCTGAGGTCTTCCTGCTTAGTCAGCCATAGCCGAAGCTGACTCGGGTCTCAGGTGGGTGGAGAGGTCGCTGGGCCATACATTGCATCCTTGTGATGTGTGCTATAATTGTGTTTCATACACACAGTGTGTGCTACACTCTGTCCCAGTGACTGTCACTCGCTGGCACCTTTAATAGGTCCCGGTAGTCTGCCCAGGTTAGGTCCCGGTAGTCTGCCCAGGTTAGGTCCCGGTAGTCTGCCCCAGTTAGGTCCCGGTAGTCACACTAAATCCTTCTAGGAAATATATTTTTTTCCAGTGAAATCCTGTTGTGGCAACTTGTAAAAATTTACCAAAAGTTAATTTTGCTTACTAGGATAGATCTAACCAAGTGTTAAAACAGCTTGCAGTCACATCCTATATAGCAACCAATTATAACACAACACATCACATATTATGCACAGTATGGTATTGACTGTAAAACTCGGAACAATAATTCCTGGTTCTCATTAAAGGGGTGCGGTAGTAGGGGGCAGGCTTGGGGAGGGTTTGTGGGATGCAGGAGTAGGGGACAGGCTTGGGGAGGGTTTGCGGGAATAGAGGACAGGCTTGGAATGGGAAAAAAAAGCCTGTCCCCTATTTCCACACACCCCCATACTCCCGCACCCAACAACCCCCCCCCCAAAGCCTGTCCCCCTATTCCTGCACCCCCCAAACTCCCCCAAGCCTGACCCCTACTCCCGCACGCCCCCCCAATAAAATACATCTACTTTTCCAACACACAGGAAATAACCCACATATAAAAACCCTTAAAACTATAAATATCATACAATTATAAAGTTTTACGTGCAATACAACTACTTTTTCAACACACAGTATATTACTCTTATATTAAAACTCTTAAAACATTATGACACAGCGTCTAATATATCTACCTGTGGAGGCAATATGTTCGTGAGGTGCTTGATGTTCATTTTCACTCACAGTCCCAAGCACTCATCACTTAAATTAAGAATAACATGGAATAATCAGGTGGCGCTACGTTCCTTCTGTCAAATAGCGAGCTGGAATGTCACTTGGTCAGGGTTGTCAATCTTAAAACCCGCCAAATACGCCAATATTACCTGCCTTGCCCCGCCAAAAGACTCGCCAGTATTACTATTACCTGACAAACCAGCCCAATGAGTTCAGTGCTTGACTAATCTTTTAAGAGGTTTTATGTAAATACCTCCATGGAACTCAGACATATATATAGTGATGAACAATACAGGTTAAATGAACCGAGGAGTAATGTGACAATGGGTTTCAGAGCGTTTGAAAGGTGTGCACCAAGACTCTTCAATGGATTGCCATTAAATGTCCGGAGAAGTATATATTGCACCATTTTTAAGAAAAGACTGAAAACAAATCTGTTGGCTGAGTGTTACGACACGGATGATATGAGTATTACAAGTGATTATAGTGTTTAATAATATTGAAGGAGGCCCTGTAGAGCACCAGTTACTGTTGGAGCGGGGCATAGAATATTCAACAACAATGATGATGACTGAGAGTGACCCGCGTTCGGGTGTAGCCTTTACAACGGTACTCTCTCACTGTCTTCCTCTGCAGATTCTGCGGAGAGAAAAACAAATCAAAATCAGTACCAAAGAATACATGTATACACATTATATTTTCACTCTCTCTATCCTATACAACCTGCACGTCCCTATATACTCATTTTCTCTTTCTAGAAATTCTTTCACATTCTCTATTTACTGGATTGTATCCCCTCAGTGGAAGTCAGGGTCAGATAGAGCAGAGAGGGTAGGTAAACGGACGGTAGCCACCACAGTGTTGTCAACTCTAGGCTCTAGCCAAGATAGTATTCCCGATCCATGAGTTGTGAAGCTCCATTTGAACCATTCACTGTTGAGAGGGAGAGTCAGAAAGGGGGATAAGTGGAAGGTATAATGGTAGTTCTCAATCTCCACATCCTGTCTGCTTAAATATGTGTTTTATGATTTTGACAAACTTAATATACTTTGTTATTGTAGTTATTATAATCATCATATGTTGTCGCACCAAAACCGTATTCACTTTAGGTCAATCATTTGCTTCCTTTTTATAACGTCTTTGTGCGTTGTGTAACAATTGATCTCCGAAGATTAACGGGAATTTTTGCTACTTGCCCCCAATTATTATGATAAAATAATACAATTGAATACCTAAGTATACACAAAATATGGTGTGAGACTGCTGCGGTCTCCCGTATGTCATATAGACAAACAAGAAAATCTCGTGTGTATTCCATCACATAATATAGAGTATAATATCGTATCTACACTCTACAGTATCTTGGCTGGCCCTGTTGACTGTAGACTTCTCAAATACTTAACATGGAGTAAACCTCACATTCCTCTTTGACGTGATGAAGCAACAGCTGTATCAACTTTGTTATCTCCCAGTATTTTATTTCTTATATTTATTTATTTTTCATTTTAGAACACATGTAAGACCACAGGGCATTGATTATACTTTGATATTGTTAAACATTTATTATTCAAATAATTGTTAACCACCACATAACATTTTATATTACAATATGGGTCTAATATCTTGTCCAGCCCCCCTGGGCCTCAATAACATTAATTCACTAACACGTTGGGAAGTGGGAATAGTGGAGGGGCGTGGGTCGATTCAGTTTTTCGATTCCTCAACCTACAAATAAAACAACGAGCCAGCAGTAATCAGAGAGACTGGTTGTGGTCCTTGTAGCCAGCGGCTCGGATGCTAAGTTATGTGGGTTGACAATTATTTGAATAATAAATGTTTAATAATATCAAAGTATAATCAATGCCCTGTGGTCTTACATGTGTTCTAAAATGAAAAATAAATAAATATAAGAAATAAAATACTGCTGGGAGATAACAAAGTTGATACAGCTGTTGCTTCATCACGTCAAACTCGATTACCCATACAGTTATTATTATTATTATTATTATTATTATTATTACCGTCACAATTATAATTTTATTATTATAGTTATCATTATCATTATTATTATTATTATGTAGTGATGGGGTGAGGGTAACACACACACACATACACATACACGCATGGATACACACACACACATGTACACAGTAGTTCAGAATCGTCACTCAAATGTTTTTCAATACGAGCCTTCACCATACATTCTCTGCCATTAATTAGCTGCTGGTGTCTGTATTAGGGTTCAACTCTTTATGCAATACAAGTCGCAACCCCACCAATAAAAATAAAAAAAATAAAAAAATCACACACACAGTTTAAGAGAAGCGGGAAAAAAAAAATCACCTTTGTTTATCAGCAGTATGTCGTTTGTTCTTAGCTGCATGGGTTATTTTTGATATTTTTTTGCCCCAGTATGTGACCATGACATTTCCCTACCGACTTTCACGCGCTGACAACCGACTGACATTGAGGTATAGAAAAAAAATATATATATCGTTAAAATAAAAAAATCAATATAGATGCAACAAGTAGATATTTCTTGGCCTTGAGTAGATGAATGGATGGATGAATGAATTAATGGATGGATGGGCTGATGGCTAGAGTACCGTAGTGTGTACAGTACAGTATAATATTTTATATACGTATACTAGCTGTGTAAAACCGAGGTCCGTATGCAAGAACATTCATTGTGTATACGACGCCGTGGTATACCGGTACGATGGCTCTGTTGTTTGTCTATGGAGCCGTCGTACCAGCACACCATACACGCCATCGTAGATACTGTGAATGTTCTTGCATACCGCCCCGAGTGTCATCATTATTCACCATTGACCATTTTACAACGTGTGGGAAATAGTTAGCTTGGTATTTAATTAATGGATTGGTGTCATGCTGTCCACCACCTGACCCAAGGAACACTGACCTACTCTTGCTTGGTAACTGTCCTTGTACTGTACACTATCATGCGCGTACAGTCGGCGGCAAAAGTCCTGTCGCCTCACTTGCTTCACCGAGCCACGCGATGTTCATAGACTCGAGATTATTAAGTGCATAAAACGTGCGTATTTTTCGAGTCCATGAACACTGCCTGTCTCGGTGAAACAGGTGAGGCGACACGACTTCTGCCCCCGACTGTACTTCCTTCCCTCGTCCTTGGCCCTCCCGTTCCTCTATCACCAAAGATCGGCCTCCTCTCTACCTAACCACCTAACCGTCTTAGACAGAATCCCCTTTACTTTCACCTTCATACACCTTATTATAGTTATACTTTTTGTAGTGCACTTTACATTCACCACTATTATATAATTATAACACCTATACTTTTTTGTAGTGCACTTTACATTCACCACTATTATATATAACACCTATACTTTTTTGTAGTGCACTTTACATTCCCCATATTATTATTAAGTAACACCGGACATAACCCATCCAAGAAAAGGGGTCCAAACTCGCGGACATTTTTAGGAACCTGTGATGGTCAATATGGTTATCCTTCTCGAGCAGAGGTTCTCAATTTGGGGACCTTTCCAGGAACAAGTTGGAGTTTTTTACCCTTTCCAGTGACGCCTACACGACGGGAGGGTTTCCTTTTACAAAATAAATATCACATAGTCAGGCGTAAGTCCAAGTTAAGCACTGAGTAATCTGTTGTTGATGAGTATAATTATTATGAGATAGCAATGACCCTCTGCATTGTGTCAAGGTTAAAAGAGGTACCGTACAGCTGGACACAAGAATAGGTAGTACAGCCCAAGTGAAAGATGGTCAATTTCTCCCAATATCAAGTTTCTTATTGCCAAATAGGAGACATCAGGGGTAGAAGTCAGTATTGAGGATGGTGTGTGTGTGTGTGTGTGTGTGTTCCTTAGTGCCAAATAGGAGACATCAGGGGCAGAAGTGAGTATTGAGGATGGTAATAAAAATCAAGTACCTGATAATAGACACTGATTACTCAAAAAAGGACAAGTATGTTTCACCTGGGCTGTACCACCCATTCATGCGTTCAACTGTACAGTACGGTAAGATATTTTAGGAAGCAGAGTAGATAACCTCAAATTCTCAGACCGTGTTATTAAATAGAGGTTTCTCCTACTGATGGAGAAAGTGCACAGCTATCCATGTTGTCACCACGAAATAATTGACACTGTTTTATATTCAACTGTGCGTGAGAGAAAGGAGTGCCTTAAACATGCATGGGAATGATGAGATGGGAGAGAGAGTATGAGAGAGTATAAACATGGAAGCTGCATGTACATAAATGAAGAGAATGAGTGTCAAGGTAGGAAGGACTGAGATAACAAGGTGTCATTAAGTCCCTCAAATGGTGGTAATAATAATGATGTGCAACTTACAATACCGACGACATCTTCTTCCTCATCTTCCTCCTCCTTCATTAATTAAGGGGGCGTGGGAGTAGGGGACAGGCTTGGGGTGGGGGGTGAGGGAATGCGGGAATACGGGGACAGGCTTGGGGTGGGTAGAAAGCCTGTCCCGATTCTTGCACTCCCCTAACCATCCCCTTCCCAAGCCTGTCCCCCTACTCCAGCACCTCCCAAGCCTGTCCCCTACTCTTGCACCCCGCCATGCCTGTCCCCCTATTCATACACCCCCTTAAAGTTTTCATCGACTTCATTAAACATTATTATCATTAAACATTATTATTATCCGCCATCATTGTATCTTTTCCCACTACACCTTTGAATTATTTCCCGAGTGTTTGTTTTAGTAGTAGTTGTGTGTGTGTGTGTGTGTGTGTGTGTGTGTGTGTGTGTATGTGTGTGTGTTCCAGTAGTTGTGTGTGTGTGTGTGTTCCAGTAGTTGTGTGTATGTGTGTTTCAGTAGTTGTAAGCACTATCCCCCTATATGGAGCACCGTAAAGTACCGGTAATGTAAACACTGTACTGAGAAGAACGGTACATATTTATTCCATTGCTGGTTAGGCTACTCGTGCATTTTCTCAACTTACTATAAAGAGGTATGGGATGGGGACGGGGAAAGGGAAAAGAGAGGAGGGAGGGAGGGTGGGTGGGATAGATGGATGGTTGGTTCGATAGACTAGTAGTAATAGATTTGGCCCATGCACCTTCACAACTCCCTCAGTCATTTCAATACAGCCTCGAAGACAACACGGGCGGGGAAATAGCGGGAGGTTGAGGTTGTTCAGCTGTTATAGGGATGTACAATTGTGTTCTTCCTCCCGCCCCTCACAACATTTACAACTACAACTACAACAACTTACACCTGTTGTTGCCTATTATACAGTGGTTGTTAATTGGTAAGGGTTCCTGTATAACATGTTTTATTGTGTTATATTTTAAAGGTGTGAGAAATTGGGCCGTGTGGAAAAGAGTATCATGAATAATTTTTACTGACGATCGCCTGGTGACGGTACGACGATTAATTAACTCCCGACACACAAATTAAACACAATACTGAACCATCGTACTGGTAAAATGCCATTGTCAACACCACACATACATAACCTTGATTACAGCCCATGGTAACATAACTGGAAGCTAATGAATGATTCCTCCAAGTTCTAACAAGAAAAGAACAAACTCACTTAACTAACCTTCAGAAATATCCGACTTAAAACTTTACTTTTATAGTTTAAAATGAATTAATTAAGGACCTTGTGATCGTGTATGAAAACTGGTGGCTTCTGATTCCTCCTGACTAGGCCACGAAACAAGCTTCTTCCATATAGGTGGTGTTTTGTGGCAATATTTGAAGGACTCCTATATCTCTAATTTTCTGACTACAACACAGGGTCCCTTAAACTATTCTGGTTTTAGACTTGGGAAAACTGCTGCTGGAAAACATTCATGCCATGTTCTGGTAATCAATTTTTTTACTGCAGTATTTGTGGAATATTTTGTGTTTGTGTAGTGTCCTCAAACTCTACCCCCCCCCCCATCACTTCCTGTTTATCCTCGGTTGAAATGAGAAAAAAAGGGTGGGGGGGGGGGGGTCAGTCCATCATTAATCAAAGTTGAAGGGAAAAAATTATTCGTAAAGCCATGTAGTTGTACAGTCGGCGGCAGAAGTCCTGTCGCCTCACCTGCTTCATTGAGATGCACAGTGTTCATGGACTCGAGAAATACGCACGTTTTTTACACCTAATAATCTCGAGTGTATGAACAACGCGTGCCTCGGTGAAGCAAGTGAGGCGACAGGACTTTTGCCGCCGACTGTACAACGCTGTAGACGGAAGATCATCTTACCTTTTGTTAATTAATGAGTGTTGATGATTCTCGCTCTCTCTCACTCTCTCGATGGTGTCAAGGTCTGGATGGTGTAATGTTCCATTCATAGTTACCCAAGTCCTCATTCCGGGATAAAGGCAGGACACAATTCACGGCAACATGATAGTCAGTGTTCATCATTCACTGTTTACTAGCCAACAACTAAACACATACACAACGACTTTCTAATAAGGCACTGCTAACGAATTATTTGTAGCGAGCGTGTGCGTTTGGCGTATTTCATTTATCATTCCCTGATTTGCCATTAATACCTAGCTCGCCGGCCAGTATAAAAGTGGCCGTGTTTTTCTGGCCAGGTTAGGGGGAAGCCGATGGTGATTTGGTTAGCATGCTCGCCCAGTAAGCGAGAGAACCCGGATTCGATTCCCGAAATGTTGGCCAATTTTCCATATTCACCTAGCAGTAAGTAGGTATCAGACTGTAAGAGAAAGGATTGTAACCTTGTAGGCTGGGGGAAGATGTGTTGATGTAACTGATGACTGTCTTAACCATCTAAGCGTGGGCTGTATCAAGAGTGGCCTCTCTATCGTCAGGGCCTATTTCCCGCCTCGCTCACACAACGTAAACAACACATTTGATGGCTAATAGCGTGTAAACTACTTACACTACATGAATAAAGGATACATGATATTGAAGTGCAAACCTTTAGCTGTCTCCTGATGTACTTGTAAACTCTAAATGGACATCTGTAGGATGGGTAGGCGGCTCTTCCTATACTGGTTGTCAGTGGCTGGGGTGACTCGTGGGAGTGACAGGGAGTCCCTAGGCACACAACACCCTCTGTTGTGAGCCAAATCAAGCACGTCAGAAGGTGTTCAAATTTTAAAACGGCGCGGTTGACTTATTTCATCGCCGCGAGTCTGCCACCTCTCTACTGTGGGCCTTTTTTTTTCAAATCGTAAACAAATATTTGGCATCTAACAGGTAGTTTGAGGAAATTTCATGTTGTGAGAGAAACCAACTTGACGAACGTAACCTAAGCAACAGTTGGGTAGCCTTGATATGTAATATAGTGTTTTGATGCATTGTGTTATGTTATATGAGAATATTGTGACTATCATGGGTCCAGCCATGTTCTTTATTGACATTTTGGACTTTGAAAAATACATGAAGTTGGATATTGTGACGTAACCATGAAGATGCGATTAGGAGGAAAGCTTCCAAAGAAAAGTAAAATTGAAAAAATAGCATGAGGAGAGTTTTTTTTTGTTTACAATTGTTTCCCATGTGGGGGCAGGCACTAATTGAGAGTAGCCCGTCCATGGTGGCTAGTAATCTTATAAGGTTGCCTGACGTGCAGACGGATAATCCTAGAATTGTCTAGCGCGGTGATGGGTATTCAAGACGAGAGAGTTTCTTATCCACCCCTTGGAAATATTACAGTGGTGACCTCGGTAAAAGCCTCCTCAGTGTTACTATAGTGAAACTAGAAAATACGTCAGTGCTGTGAACCTTTCCATTAAATAATATCAACATACTTGTGTTGTATAATAAATGTCCTGTAGCCAGAACTCCCAAAATATCTAACTACCTGTTGCCAGTCATGAGGCAAACATTTGGTTATAAATGCAAAAAAAAATAAAAAAATACACAACTCTTTACTTAATCGTCCTAACAAAAATGTCAAACAAACAAAGCCAACCTGAAACCCAATCTCCTTGACGGGAGTAAATATAAACATAGAGAGTTTCCTATTAGTGGAACCATCAAACAGACCATTGTATAAACTGTTGTAATGACAATGGGGTATTTTAGTGTCGAACCCTTTGGTATACTCAAATGTTTAAGGGGGTGTGGGAATTGGGGGACAGGTTTGGGGTTGGGGGGTGCGGGAGTAGGGGGACAGGCTTGGGGTGGAGGGTTGGGGAGAAAGCCTGCCCCCTATTCCCGCACCTCCCTTTATACCCCCCAAGCCTGTCCTCCTACTCCCACACACCCCAAAAACCCCTAACCCCCTCAAGCTTGTCCCCTACTCCCCCACCCCCTTAACCATTCTTCAACTGTACCCCCTCAGGTTCTCACCGGTACAACCCCTGTAATAATTACGTAATGGATGTCCCATATTTCCTTAGTTGATTACCCAAGCACGAATATGGACTGCCGTAAAGAACCTGGTATTCATCGTGTGTGTGTGTGTACTCGATGTATGTTCGTCCTGAATTAAGGGTCCCTGTGATGTGGTCGGAAAACTGGAGGTAAATGAGTCCTTCAAATATTGCCACGAAACAACACCTCTATGGAAGGAACTTGTTTCGTGGCATAGTCAGAAGGAATCAGAAGCCTCCAATTTTCATACACGAGCACAGGGTTCTTAATGAGAGGACCGTATAACCTGTGGCAATACGACTTCCACGGATCACGTCTCATGAATATGGAAGAGGGAAGTGGAAATTTATCTACTGAGGCACGATAACCTTTTTCTATTTTACACAACACATGTTAGGTACACAGAGTGATTACAAGGTTATGTAATTATAAGAAAACTAAAAAAAAAAAAAATAGTCACTGGTTAACATAATGAAAAAAAAATTATGTTCGTATCTACTATAGTTTTAAAGTTATACATTTAACAAATAAGCTAAGGGGAAATTAAAATCTGGAGAGACTGATTCCTCCAAACTACTCCAATCAAGAGGCCACTAACATTTTTCATCACCTGGTTAGTTTTCTGCTATACTTTGGAGGAATCAATACCAAAATATAATGTACTTCCTCCCCTTCAAGAGTTGATGGACACCCAGCATGTTACAAAGGTTAACACATTGTCAGTCTTGACCTCACTATAAAATGGAGGAGGATTGATTGATTGATTTTTTGATGCAACGAGGCATCTGGTGGCGCAAAAAGTGAAGGAGGATGAAAGCAGCTGCAACCTCCTGTGTCTTGCATGAGTGAAAGTTAGAGTGAAGGAAGGAATGGTCAAGGTTATGTTTACCTCTTCTATATTTGTCGTGTCAGGTATACATGCAGGAATTAAAGAAGGAAGGAATGTGTATGTCGAAACGGAACGAGAGGCAAAGAAGGAAGGAAAACGAACACTAATGGCAACCCAACAACCCCTGCCATGGCCTTATAGTTAATGTCACCAGACAGGGAGACAAAATATAAACTACTTTCAAACAGCAACAGACATGGTGGTCCTTACGAGGCAACTTGATTTTACTAAGCCATCCGGAGAGGAAAAAATATATCATGTAACATTAAAATTTTAAAGATTAACTTTTATAGGATAGTTATGAATGTAAATAAAGTACGTTTAAGGGGGTGCGGGAATAAGGGGACAGGCTTGGGGGGGTTTAGGGGTGTGTGGGAGTAGGGGACAGACTTGGGGGTTGTGGGAGTAGGGGGACAGGCTAGGGTGGGGGATGGTTAGGGGGGTGCGGGAATAGGAGACAGGCTTTCTACCCACCCCAAGCCTGTCCACCCTATTCCCGCACCCCCACCCCTCCCAAGCCTGTCCCCCTATTCCCGCCCCCTCTTAACTATTCCTACAACTTGCCAATGATAAGGTCACGTCGAGAAATCGGTAAGAAGGAGACAGAAAGAATGGACGAAAGGAAGAACAGGAAAGAGGGAAAAAGTGGAAAGAGGGAAGAACAGGAAAGAGGGAATAAGTGGAAAGAGGGAAGAACAGGAAAGAGGGAATAAGTGGAAAGAGGGAAGAACAGGAAAGAGGGAATAAGTGGAAAGAGGGAAGAACAGGAAAGAGGGAAAAAGTGGAAAGCTGCAAGTTACAAATGACTGGCCTGGGGAGAGGAGGGGAGGGGAAGGACGAAGAAACATATAACCAGTGGGGGTGAAGGGGTTGACAAGTTTAATCAAGGGGGTAATTTTATTTTTGGTACATTGTATGGAGTGCTGCCTTGATTCCTCCAAAGTATATACTGTATGCTAGGAAACAGGACCAGATGAACAAAGGTAATGGTGATCTGTTGCTTTGGAATAGTTTGGACGATTCAGTTGCTCCAGAATTACTGACACAAAACTAATTAATTAAGGGACCCTGCATGTGATGTAGTCAGAAAATTGGTAATTGAGTCCTTCAAAATATACTGACACGAAACACCACCTATATAGGAAGGAGCTTGTTTCGTGGCATCGTCAGGAGGAATCAGAAGCCTCCAATTTTCATATCGGTTCACAGGGTCCTTAAAAAAAAAAGATTGGTGCACGTGGTGACTTTACAGGCGATGTCCTACTACTGTCCGAATCCTTACTACCAATAATGTACAGTCCCGGATAATAATAATCATCCACGTTTGGGTGACTCACTGACTGACTGACTGACTGACTCACTAACTAACTAACTAAACAGGAAACTGACTGAGTATTTGACTCACTGACTGACTGACTAACTAACTAAACAGGAAACTGACTGAGTATTTGACTCACTGACTGACTGACTAACTAACTAAACAGGAAACTGACTGAGTATTTGACTGACTGACT